>WTSP01019032.1:0-43411 GCA_025331215.1 Actenoides lindsayi | reverse complement strand
GGGGCCGTGAAAGCCTTTAATGGCGAGGTGTGCACACCCCCACTCCCCCCCCGCCTCCCGCTCCTTTTCCTTCGGGGTCGGGGGGCGGGCGGGGCCGCGGGGCCCAGCGCCTTCTCTGCCCCCTCCCGCTGCGTGCGCCTCGCCACGGGGAGGGGGCGTGTACTGGGGGGGCCTCGGCTCGGCGGAGGGGGCCGGGGTGGGGAGCGCACCCGCAGGCAGCTCGGGGGCTCCCCCGCTCCGTGTCGGGCGGGAGCGGGCCGCTGTCGCCGTCCCTGGGAAACGGGAGGAGGGAGAGGGTAATGGAGACACCCACCCCCCCCCCACTCCACTCTTTCCGTCGTCAGGCTGGGGGAGGCTGAAGAGAGAAGAATAGGTCTGGTGGCGGGCTGGAGGGAGCGGGTGGAGGCCGAGGTGGAGGAGACCCCTCCTGCCTGCGTCGGGCGTGCAGTGGGGCGGGTGATGCCCGGCCAACTTCACGCAGCGGCCGGAGGAGACTGCGCGGGGCTACATGAGGGTTTCCTGGCTCGCCAGGCCTGTGCTCTTCCTGCGTCTCTCGCCTGTTCTGCCACCCTCTTCCTCCTCGCTTGTTAAATGTGCGCCCTGACCCCGCCAGCGCTCACTGTAACACCTCGTGGAGCTGTGTTTTAAATCGGCGGATGGGAATACAAAGGCCTGGAGGCTTGTCTCCGTGTTGGAGAATAGTATATTCACTGTGGTCAGGTTGGAAGCAGGTATTCTCTACCTGCTACACAGAGCTCAGGTCCTGCACCAAAGCGTTGTGCTGATAGTGGGCTACAGCACCCACAAACACATGCTTACGGACTCAGGTATTGATACGGCACCTGGCTTCTCTTTTGTGCTAATGTTTATTTTATCACAACATAAATTTCTTGTGGTAACTTCACTTTGTTCCTCTTCACTGCGAGAGTTTGTATTGTTTATATTTTGAAGTTAATGTAAGAGCAAGGGAAATAAATACGTATTTTCTTTATAGGAAGTCATACATCTTTAAAAAAAAATAAATTTACTTAGATTATCATAGAAAGCATCAGCTCTGGTTACACTGTATAGTTCTACAGGCTGCTCACATATTGAAGCTCGGGGTTGCTTTCTTGCTACCCTCAGTAGAGATGTAGTATGGTTTCAATGATTTTAAGTAATACACTGCTGGTTTGGTTTTTTAGATGTTGATTTGCAGTGGAACAATGAGCCAATCATGTTGTTTCTACAAGCCTCAATAAGATAGGTTTTTAAAATGGGCACATACTTTCAGTTGAACAGCTGTAACTGATGTTCAATTCTAGGTGTTGCACTTCATTCAGTTTGAATTCTTAAGTAGAAGAAATCACACTGTGGCCTCTAGAAGAAAAATAAATACTAGAACCGATTCCACACACACACCCATTTTATTATTTAATTTGCTTATGTGCTTTATTGTTAAGCGGAGAAAATGAAGAATCTAGTCAAAAGAAAAGAACATCAGTAGATTAGAACCTTTTCCTCATATATGCCTACTACTGTGAGCAAAAGTCTTCACTTTTGTATTGAAGAAGAACTTCTCGCTGACTTGCTGAACACTCAGGTATAAGTAATGTAAAAATAATTAACTCTGAAAACTTCAAGTGAGAGCTGTACTGAAGAGGAGAGCTTTAGAGTGTGCCTTAATTTTTGTAAATGCTTGAAAAGCAGTAAACTGGATTGTTGAAAAAGAAAATGAAGAAGATCAGACAATGACATTTTAACCAACTTATCTCAGCATCTGTGAATAGACTTGTTTATATGTCTTCTCTTTCAGTTTTGTTTTAACCTGTGTCTCTGTATTTGAATGTGGGGCTACGCCAGTAGGGAAGGTTTTTAAGATGCTGTGACTAAACCCCTGATCCTGGAAGGAAATAGTACAAGACGTGCAACATTTGGGGAAACCTTAATGTCATTGCCAGACACTCTTGGCACCTCTGTACCCAGTGCAGAACCTGACTTTTAACCTTCTGGTCTAACTGACCTATAAACATTTTGCATTTTAGAACTGTAAAATGATTAATAAATATTTAAAGTAGCTGAAGAGTATAAGTCCATAGATTTTAGTTTGTGCTATACCTAAATGCTTTTGATTAACTTACAAAATATATGTACTTCAATTCTAAAAATCCTTTTCTTTGTTTATATTATGTTTTAGGGTCATATTATACTCCAGAAATGATGTCAGAGTTCTATTCTAGAGATTTTAGGCTTAAAATAGATGTAAATTAAATTTAGCAGCAGATAAGATAAACTAAATCATACAAAAAGTTTTACCTTATTTTCTCTTACACAGTTTGCATTCAGTTAATAATTTTTAAACTGTTTATGTAGCTTGCTGGTGAAATCCAGATGACACTTTAGAAAGAACATTCCAAATACGTTTAAACACTTAATGTAGATTGGGTGGGGTTTTTTTGTTTGTGTGGTTGGCTTTTTTTAAAGGAAAGAGTTGAGTTTGGGTTCTGCAATGAAGCTAAAGGCAGCTGTCCATCAAGATAGTATAGCTTACTCTAAATGTGCATGAGCTCAGCAATATCTGGTATTATAGCTATTCTGTATGACAGTGAGAATTGAAGTGATTAACATAGGTGTGTCATTAATTTGATTAGAAAGAAATATCTAAAGTTTATTTGAACTCCGACTATTGGAATACTGGCTATTGTGGGAAGCTGTTCTATGTCTGGTGATGATACAAGGCATTGTCAGTGCTGTACCTAATCGTATATATAAAATTAGCACTAACATTTGAGGTCTAGATAAATTTAAAGATGAGAAATAATGACACTGTTAGATACAAAATACTCGGTATTGTTTTCACTTAATGATTGATGTTTTACTGTTTGATTAAAACTGCTTGGGAACTGAAAAGTAGAATATTATACAACTGACTTAGTATACCACTGAGGTAATTGGTAATGTTTTATACCACACACTTTATCATTTCCTATGGTTGACATCATGAAGGCAGGATCATTTTCCTTCAGGTCTCAGATCAAGCCCCGAGGTTTTTTTCTGAAAAGTAAACCATCAAAGTCAAGAACAGGTCTTGACAGAAGAAAATGACTGAAATGTTTCAAATTCTTTAAACATTGTATAAAGACTATTTTATTACAAAGGAATTGAAATGGACTAGAGGTGAGCATGCATACTGTCACAGTTTCAGCGCTCAGATGGTGATAGTTTAATTGCAGACTTACCTAATTAATACTTAGCTTTTGTCATATAGTCAGTTCAATGTTTAAGTCATGCTGTCAGCTTCAAATCTAGCCATTCTCACATTGGTTTCAAGTGCTGTACCTAAAGATGGGTTTGGGTGACATACTCCCCGGAGATTTCTTGCAATACTTGTCTTTTTTGCAGTGTCAGGCTTTGTATTTCCAAATTATTTTTCATGTTATGATGTGAAGAATGTGTGCAGACAAGTGTGAAAGGAGATGGATGCTTTAATTTTGAAATAAAAATAAATTTTAAAATAATTAAATATATTTGAATCTGTAGAATAAATATAAGAAGTTTTACAGACACATAAATAGTCATAAGACTGGCACTTATTTTAGGGGAAATCAAGATCACAACTCGTTTTTTTACCCACAAATACACTGGGTATTTGAGGTAATACTTTGTTTAACCATGTTAACTGCATCTTTAACTTTTGAATAACAGGAATCTTGGAAGTTTTAAAGGCAAATTAAACTTTGATTTCTTTAGAAAACTGTGGTAGTAAATCACTGATTTAGTTCAATTAAACAACATTTCTATTCATTTCAAGTTTCCCCATTTCTTTAGTCACATAGAGGCACTCATCTCTTCATGTGTGAGCTTTAAGTCTTACTGTTGATGATGGCCTTACTATTTGTTGTGGTTTTTTGGTGGGTTTTCTTTTTTGGCATACCCTTTGTTTAAAAAGAAACCAAAAATATCTCATGCATAAGCTATGCATTTTGGTCAAATAATTGCAAATTACTTACATGTTATAAGTTGATGAGACTGGCGCCTGCAGTTTCAAACTACAGCCATTTAGAAGGTTAACAATGGTAAAACCTACGAAGGGCAGTTTGATAGCTTACAAAAAATGTGAAAACATATGTAATTGTAGAATTTACATTTTGGAATCCAGTGAACAATAGTTGTCAACATCCAGGACTATGAATTTGAGCTGAAATGTAGTGGAAAAATTTCATTTTTTGTATTTGTCAGGCAGCACAATATATTATACTGTACAGGCAATTATGAAAAGGGCAATCATGCATTTAAATAATAAAAAAAAAAACAACCCCCAAATAAACAAAACAACGGAAAAGAGAATAAGGCAAAGCTTCTCCCTTGAAGCCCAGGAATAATAAGATCATGTGTTTTCTGATTCCTTTCAGAAATGCTATGTTCATTTGGGCATATTTTGCATAAAAAGTTTAAGTCCTCTTCTCTATACAGTTGGGTGCTGATCTTTTGAATGGAATTGAATGGAAAACTTAAGTGTCTTCATCGCAGTGTGGAATATTCTTCATCTTAATTCTTCAAGATGAAGATGCACATAAAGCACTGTAAGGTTACAGGCAGCGATTACAGTTTTCTTCAGGAGTGATACTGGTTCCTATGCCTTTTCTCTTGTTAATCTAAATGTCCTCTAGGGTATGAGTGTCACCATTAAAAATTCCACAGCATTGCTAGGCTGGGTTTTAGCTGTTGCTGACAATGAAAATGGTTGTCCTTGGACAGCTCATCGTAAAGCAGAGTCACAGTGAGCTTTTGGTGTGCAGAATGGTTGTGAGAGCCAGGGAAGATTATAAGAAGTGATACACAAAGTGATCATTGCTACTTTTGGGTTAACTGCTTTTTCTGAAATTTGTCAGTGGTAGGGACATAACTTTCACTGACCATTTGCTGACAGTGCTGTTGTCTGTATACTCTGTTTTCACTTCATAGTCTGTTGGTCACTTCTATCATGATGTTTCTTGAGAAGTTACGTTTTAAGTGGCAGTGGGGAACAGTTCCGTCAACTGCAATTTCATAAATGTGAGCCTTGGAAATAACCCACATTTTAATTACTGAGCATTGGGGTATAGGTGCACAAAAGAAGAGGAGCATAAATTGGATATTCTATTTTAGACTACTTTATTTAAATGGCATATTCTAAGTCACCAAGGCAGCTTTTTCATGAAAGAATGCCAGTTGATGCTAAAAAAAGCTAAATGGTATGCCTCATGAAGATGCTAAATAGAGATTGATGCTGAATAGCTGAGGAGAGTGGAAAAAAAGGATGCTCTTTGAAATGAAGAACCAGGGCTTTGATGAGTGCAAGTGGTGATGCTAGCAGTTAAGTATGAGGAATGGTGAAATGGAATGTAAGATACTCCCTGGCAAAATATTATTTTTTTTTTCCAGATTCTGCTGCATGTTTCATGACAGCTAAAGCACTTAAAACATCTGCATTTTTTCTGTCTGTTGGGAAAATGAGAAAAGTTATGTCTGTTTCCTTTTCTCCTACTGATATTTTACCAGTCATAAAAAAGCGCAACTGCCTTTCATATTTTCTGGTGTTTTGATGGATTCTGCAACATGATACATTTAAAGCTTTCTTTTTTCTTGTTTATCTGATACCACATTTATGGTCTGATATTTGTGAACTTTGTTGTAGCAAATTGGGATGAAAATTTTGGGTTTACCTCTATTCTTATTTTTCAGAAGGAAAAGTTAACTCAGTCATATTTGCATGTGCATGTGGACACACAAGCGTCTGAAAAGTTGTCCTTGTTTTTCATTCATTCATAGCCTCTGGGATAGATGTGGAAAAGGTCTTCAGTTTTATTTTGCTTTATAATCCCATAGTGGTCCTCGGAGAAAAAACACTGAATCTTTATAAAACTGCATGATTTCCTTTTAAGATACAGCAGAATATGTAAGAATTTATTAATTTCCCTTTTGCTGTCAGGAACATTAAGAGCAGTATCAGTAAAATGTAAACATTTCACACTGTTTTGTCCCAGCAAGAGCTGAACTTTGCTGGCTCTCAGCTGTTTGCTTTTTGTTAAAAGGGCATAGGAAAAGAAAGCCCTTTTCTCTTCAAGATACAATAAATATTAAATTGATGTTCACCTGATTAAATGTCTCCATGTGTGCTGAGTAAATATTTACAGTCTTAATATCACATTTTCGAAGACTGATCTGACCTTAGACTTTTGCCAGCCACAGAATCTTGACTTCTGGCCTTGTAAAGACATGATCATCATGCAGGGCTTTGTTAAAGGCCCAAAATGTTCAGGTGTTTTTTTAGGCATATCTTGTTCAAGGACCTCATTTCTTTCACACAGTAATAAAGGACAGACATTGCTTATTTTTCTGCCTTCAATACATACACTTTAAAGTTCCTCTTAAACTGTAGTCTAGATTAGATCCCTGTGAGCCTGGGATTGTAACGTAGATCTCTGGAAACTGCAGATGCTCTTGAGCTGTAACTGGATAGTTGCAAGTATTGATCCTGCTTGCTACTCAAAGAGCAGTGAACCATTTTGTAGTTTAAAACAAATGCACTTCTGAACTCTTATGACTTCAGATCCTTTTATTTTCACCTACTCACTAAGACCATGCCTGGGGCTACGGTCTTTGGCAAAGTACTTGAAATTATCTTAACAGGTCTTAGTTGAGTTTGCCATCAGCAGTCTGTTTTCCTCTGGCAATTGTGAAAGTGGAGTCTAGTAATCCAAATGGCTTTCTTGCAGAAAAAAACCCCAAACATTCAGAATAAAAGTATTTGATAAAGCTGGTCTTAAAATACAGTCTAGACACTTGATTTCTTTCATCATGATTTTTTTTTTTTTTTTTTTAAACTTAGGAAGAGGCCCACTTTTTTTCTTGTCTGTAAAATTAGTCCATCATTCTACCTCTGGATAACCACCAAGAAATTTATCCCATGTGGCTGATTCAGCCTTGGTTAGAGTCTGTGTTCCTGCCCTCAGCAGTCACTAGTGTAAATCCATTGTAAGGCCTGGGACAATGGTGCATAATTGTCTGTTCACATCTGTTTCCAGAGTTCAGTGAGCTTAGCTGTGAACTCCGTATTAGTCCTTGTTCCTGTGTCAGAACTTTTCATGAATTGCATGTGCATTTCATTCCTTCCATTTCTGCCTTTTCTTTGGAGCTACTTTTCTGCGGTGTTTCACTGGAAGCACTGACAGCCACAGCAGTCAATTAGGTCATTTTAACAACCTTATTTGGCAACACTGTAGGGTATGTATTGTTTAAGAGAAAAAGAGGATCTCAGCTACTGTTGCACTAGAGTGCTTTTCTTCACCTGTCCATGCCAGTTGTACTCACCAAAGGGAGACATTTATTAAAATAGAATTTTAAACAGAATTGTTAAAATTTGGAGGAATTGGGAATGAGTCCATTGCCACCATGACCCTCTGTCAGATTTATGCCCACCATAAATGTACATTTCTTGTAATAGCTTGCTCTTAGTGCTGTTATGCTTTTGGCAAGTGAGCTACTGTTTGTACAAAAATGGCAACTACGTATATACAACAATTTATCATTTTCTTTCCCCTTTTTTCAAGAGTTTGCCTAGAGTGCTTCCCTGGTTTTACCGGGTACAGTTTTTGATTGTATGAGGTTTGGGTTTTTTCTTGTTTGTTTGGGTTTGGTGTTTTGGTTTGGGTTTGTTTGGGGTTTTTTGTTTGGTGTTTTTTTTAAAAGTTCTAAATGAATAGTACTGGTTTGCTATCTTTTTTTCCTAGCTTTGTGATTATACAAACAGGTAGCTGATGGGCATTTTTCTGATGCTTTGACATTCAGAAATAAAATGCATGTGTTTAATATAATAAAATATATATGTGGAAGGTAAGGCTTGACACCTTCGTTATTTTGTTTGCTGTTGATGTTTTTTGAGGGTTGACAGAGGGTGCTCTTGTTCCCTTTTACAATGAGGGCACAAAAGATGATGTGTAAAAGCACAGGGACAGAGCTGAGCTCCAAGAGGCAGTGGTAGCAAGGAATGGTGGTTTGGGTAGATGGTGGCTGAACAGTAAAACAGCACTTGTTTTGGTAGCTTTCAGCTTGTTTATTGCAAAGTTCTGTCTATACCATTAGTTTTGAAAGATTGGAGTAAATACTCTTTTATAAACACTGATGACAGCTGCACAAGGTGTTTTGTGCAAGGCAGTGAACAGCTGTCTTACATGGTTGAATTGGGTTTTATGATGAAAATAGCATGCATTTTTGGGAAAGATATTTCAGAAGAATACATCATCTTGTTTGGCCTAGGGTTCAATGCTTCCAAATATTTGTTTGGAGTTGAGTGGTAAGGGTTTCTTTGGGTTGTTTTTTTTGTTGTTGTTGTTTTTTGGTTTTAGTATTTACTAGTTACTTTTAAAAATTGAAGTAGAATTAGTTTCATGCATCCTTTACTTTCCATCCCTGTTATTCTCTAGCTTGCTTTATCTTCAGAGAAGTACAAAATACTGTGAATTGTTGCTCACTATGAAACTGTTAGTTTAAAAATCTTGACCTCGTGGCCTGGCTTTATGGAGCTGTCTTGACAGATAATTTAAAATTAATACAATGGATTAAAAATGCAATTCTAATATTTTTATATTGATATGATTGCAGTTTTAGAAAGAAAAATAGTCACACTTACAAATGTCTTTGGATTTTCCACAGGTTAGGTCCAAAGAGCTTAGAATGTATTAACCAGATTCTTGGAAGCCTGTGGAGAGATCTGATCAGACTGAAGTTTTTCAGAATACCAAACACACATGAACAAAAAAAAAGCTGGTTCATGTGAAGAGGAATAGGTTGTTCTCTGAATCTTTTCTAAATTACAGCTTCAGGTAACTTGTTCATCTTCATGGCTTGATTACTGGATATGCAGCAGTAGACACCTGCTTCTTAATTTTCAGAAAAGTGAAGTGGAACACTTACCAGGAAGGGAGGAGCATTTATATAACAAATATTTTGGTTGGAGAAATCCAAACCACTATAAACCCTGATTTAAAAAAATGTAAAAAAAAAAAAAAAGTAATGAAATTTCATTGTGAATTCAGGAGATTTAAACCGTATCTAAGTAGAAAAATCATACTGATTTAAAAATCAGTATGACAGGACAGCTTTTGTTGTGAGCCCTAAAAACAGTTGGCAGAGAAAACGTGTGAGTCTTTGATTTTAATAGTGTTTAGGGTCTGTCCCTATGTCTCTCATCTCACAATTGTGGAGGTGTGATTGTATTAGATTTCTCTAAGGCATTTAACTTCATACTGCATCACACTTTAACAAACCAGTGCACTGCAACAAGAACAAAGGGTACTTCTTCAGTGTAGTCAGCCTGGAAGCTTGCCTCTGGAAACCTACAGAGACTGACATTGTGTCTGAACACGATTGATGTTCCTGTTGGTAATCTAGAGTTAGCTATAAAATAATGATAAAATGTTAATGATGGAAGTTAGCCATATGGCAGGATCAATGAGAAAATTGCAGAAAGTTAAATACACCTTTTAGACTCCATATTTTCATAGGTGATATGCTTTCAAAGATATCTGGACTTTTTGATGGGTCTTTTATTTCTATTGTTGAGAGTTTGGGCATTGGTAAAGTGCTTCATCTTGCCTGGCTATGTTATGTGGTCCATTTAGGTTTTTCTAAGCTCTTTGTTCCCATGAAGTAGACACCATAAGAGAAAACGGGGGATTGTGTTTTTTGGCCTGTAAAGGGCTAGGAGCAAGTGAAGTATGTTCTAGAGGCTGTTCTGAACTAAACATCTGTTTCCTAGTTGGATGCAATGTGGGAGACTAGAGTTGAATCCGGGTGGTTTCTTTAAGTTCTGGGTTTATGTTTCTAGTCTATTTGTACAAAGCAGGCTGTACCAACAGAACTTAGAAGCTTTCTTTGAATGTAGGCATGAAGAGTGTTTAGAGGAAATTGTAAATAGGCCTTTAGGCTCAAGTATATGAAAACTAAAATGGAGTTTTGTTGTTCCATCTCAGATTGTTCAGGATTAGTAAATTTGAAAGCCATGATTCTGCTTCATCAAAATAAAAGGAGTAAGAGAAGGAATGAGCAAAGGCAGTGATGGTAACACCTGACTTCATGTGCTGAAATGTGATGGGCTGGAGAGACTGTTGTATTACCTCTGCATCTTATTTCACTTAATTGCTTATACACTCAGGATAAATACTTGTATGCCCTCTTTCAACATAAACATAAGTGAAGGATGGTGTATAATACAACTGATGTGTAGGGGGTAGGTTTCTCATGTAAGTCTTCTAGGTTGCTTTTAAATTCTTTATAAATCAATTAAGTGCAACAGTGAAAGGAAGACACACTGAGATATCAAATATATTGACTATTATATTATGTTTGTTAATTTAAACCATGTCATGTATTTGAAAACAATTGTATTAAGATAGTTGCTGTCCAGTTGCAACCCTTTCTTGTTCAGTGTTGTGGTTTTTTTTGAATGTTGGATTTTGGAAACATTACCTTAGTTGATTACTACTGAAATATCTCATGCAGAATGGAGTATCTGTCATTCTGGCCATCCTATAGGCACAGCTTTGTCATATGCTTTAACATTTCTGTGCAGTGCAGAGAGTAATAAGGTGCTGCTTGAGTTTAAATGACAGTACTCACTGGTAGGTCCTAGTCAGTATCAAGGAAAGATCCAATTAACTGAGGGATGGGCTCATACAATATAGTTAACTTTTCTAAGAGGTGAATTTTCAGGAAACTAAGTAAAATGCAACATAATGGAAATTTGTTGATTCTGTCTTTTTTTTTAAAGCAATAACTGACAATACTCTTTTCTTGTTCTTTGCAGTGTAGTGTGATATAAATATTTGGTAAGCACTTCAGTGACTATTGCTGTATATACAGTTGGGTTTGATTTATTTTAATGCTGTTGAAATCTGAAAGAGATTAATTCAATTTGTTATGGTGATACGTATTAGGCTTGACTTTTAAGTATTTATTTTGTCTTTTACATGTGGAAATCGCAGACATTATTATTATATATGATGTCTGGCTAGTGTTGTGTCCTGATAGCATCCAGAGAAACCTGTAGAAATATTTTGGTAGAGATATGTGTAACTGGTATACCTGACACCACTCTAATCATACTCTCATACTTAAAAGATTAGTCTGAGTCCTAGATATCGAGACATTTATTCCCTTAGTTGCTACAGCAGTGTAACAGATAGTCATCTAGATGAATATCTGCTCCATTGGATCACATGAAACCAGAGGTTTTCATAGCTTTCAAGTCTTCTAGTGGCAAAATTACTTTTACATGAATTCGTAGCCACTCTTCTTTTGCCTTTGTAAGATGTGGCCAGAGGTATATACTACTTATGAATCTGTATTTTAATAAATTTAGTACTTTTCTCTAACAGAATTTTAAATAAAAATTAGAACTATGTCTGTCTAGCTCTCTTGCCTTTTGAATAATTGTGGTGAAAGATCTTGGAATTAAGCATTGGGCTTTGTGGAAGTGAAGCGTGCCATTGTCTTCAGTGGAGATGCAGTAACTTGCTCTGTGACTGAGCGTCCACAGCAGATGTAGTTCAAGTGTGTGCTGCCTGGTCTCCAGGTGAGAAACTAGACCATAGCGTAGCATTTTCTAGTATACTGCCTTGTAAATTACAGCTCTTTACAATGGAATGAACTTCTAAAGCACTTTTTGAATTATGGTTGTAATGATGAAGATACTGTTTGCATTAGTCAACAGTCAAAATTTGAAATATGCTGTTAAATTCCCAGACTTTCAGTAATCCTTCTCTTGAAGACCACTTTTCTTAACAGAATTAAAGAAAAAAACACAGAGCAGAAATTCAGTGCCTTATCTATGACATCAACTTAACTTTTTGGCTTTCCTCTATACCCAATGTGTAATTTATTTAACTAATTGCCCATGGGTTTTTTTTGCCAAAGTTTGGAAACAGGACTTAATTTATTGAAAATTATGTTGGGGAAATTTAGTATAAATAATGCTTTTAAGCCAAACTCTTATGGATGCTGAAATATTGCCTTTTACCTATTTTTTTATCTCTTGACACCGTTGCTTTTTGCTATACAAATCATGATGTTGTATCAGATAGTCAAAATTTTGACTATTTGCCTCTGTAATTGGCTTTATTTGTCAGCCTCATCCTTTTTTTGATACGATACTTAAATGTACATTTCTATAGTAAATCTGTGTAACTTGTTGCATTTGGAACCTGTTACTTCTGAAGGAGATGCATGAGATGACACTTTTTCCATTGTCCCAACAAAATCCCTGAGGAGAATTTCTCATCTATTTCCATTTAATAGTGGTTGACTGCAATGCAGAGCGTGGTATGGAAGATATGCTTGTTTTAGGATATGATACTAAAGAAGTAATCTTATGGCTGTTGTTTATTTTTTGCGTGGTTTTTGGTTGGTTGGTTTGTTTTTGTTGTTTGTGGTTTTAGTTTGGTTTTTTTTTTAATAAATGTAAGTACGGGAAAGATCTCAATTGGAAGTGATGAGAAGTAGTAGAATTTGAATTTGTTTGAAACAATACATAGGTGAATGTTATAAAATGAGGAAGAATTGGTGTGACTTTTATGAAAGAAAGTATTATGTCATGTATGTAAGAGAGTTCTTTAAATTAACAAGCACATGGACAGGGGAAAACTGGGTGATGTTACTTGGGTTTCCAAAAAGTAGTTGAGAACATCAATCCCCAGAAGTTTGAATAGAAGTTGAGTTGCTATGGAGAGTGCATTCTTACAATGATAGATGACTGCTAAAAGTGGAGGTGAGAGTTCATCTGTAGAAATAGTCTTTTTTTCATCATGGAATCTTATGTGGGTTTGTTCTGGGAATCCACACATTTCAGTGTATTCATAAATGCTGTGGAAAAAGGGTAGAATAATGAGATAAGGTTTGTTGATAAAATTAAGTTATTCAGGATGTTGAGACTGAAGGACTAGCCATGAAGGATTTCAAAAGGGATATTGCTGTACTGGCTGTTAGATTGTAACCTGCAATGTCTTTAACTTAAACATGGTAATGCAGGATGGGGAGATAGTATGAAAGAGGCAAGCCTTGGTTTATGTGCACAATGCTGGGCACTGAAATTGCATAATTTGGTAATTATATAAGATCTTGCAACTGAAATGAGAGTGCCTGTTTAAAGTTCAGCTGTAGTCAAAATAGCAATCAGAATCTTGAAAATTAGGAAAGAAATAGTGACTAATTATACTGCCGTTATCTTATGCCACAGGCAGTCCAGTTTACAAGTCATAGGACCATGTTAGCAGAACCACATGTATAAAGAAGGACAGAAAGGACAGTCAAAGGAATGGAACAGGTCTGCATGAAAAATTACTAAATATTAATACTCTTCTTGGGCTAGAATAGAGGACTGGAAGAAACAGGTGCCAGGTCTCTGTTATCAAACTTTCTGCTCTTCCTGGAACTTCAGATGGCCAGGCTGACTAGGACTATGAAATTTGACAAGGACATCCAAGACTCGGTGAGGCTTTGTATGTGGAGTGTAAGTAAAAAAAGGAGTGCAGGTGCAATTTCAGGAGACTCTGGAGGAACTGGAAAAGGAATGTGGCATATTTTATATATGTATGGTGAAGAGGATCATCTTCTCACCATGGAATGGGCATGAGACAGGATTCCAGAAGCACACCTGGGTCACTGTGCTTCAAGTCCTCCACTGAGAATTTTCCAATATACATTCCTGTTAAGCAATAGACTTGGTTAACAATATAAACTACCCCACTGGGGTTTTTTAACCTCCTTATAATGGCAGTATGCCATACTACTCAGTATTATGATGTGACACAAGGCCAATGAGTTGGAGGAGTGAAGCACAAACTGGATAGGAAAGTTTTCTGAGATGTGATTTCAAGGTGAGTTGCACATCCTACTAATGAGATGTGTGATGGAATTATGGTAATTTTGGAGATGTGGTGCAAGTTTCACCCTCTATGTCTCTCCGTTACATTTCTGTACAGGTGTGTTAGGATAAAAATTGTAACAAAATGTAAAAAATATATTTTTACAACTCAGAATGAGTGTAGAGACAGTCTTATAAAACCAGAATAAAAATCCACCATTAAAACTATTTATTACTTTTATCATCTTGAAGACTTTTAGGGCTATCTGTCTAATAAGATGTTATGTGCTTACATGACCATTTGGCTGGCATCTGATTCTTACATTGCAAGATGATTACCCTGGAAATAGGTTTCATTGAGACAGATTAGGATTTGGTGATAAATATGTCTTTGTGGACTCGTTTTGTCCCTGAAGTGCCATTCAGATTGAAGATTAATGTTCTCTTGTATTTTGTAGTTCCCAGTATTGTTTGCAGTGTGTTTGGAGCTGAGCATGTTCAGTCATCTTGAGATAGGCAGTTCAGTCTTGTCCACAGCTTTCTAGATTAAACAGATAGAGCATTAAATTTTCACTGACTTTGCAATTAAATGTATACTATTATTAAGCGTGCTGAGTTGAAAAATCACTGGCACTGATAACTTGAAAGTATTCTCTTTACTTTTGTTATGCTATTTCTCACCAAGAAAAATAAAAGTGTTCCCGAAAGCTCATATAGGAAGCCTGTACTTAATGTTCTTCCTAACTTGGTTATTTAACACTTGCTTTTTCAAAAACGGATCCAACAGCTTGGAAATGGTTTCTCTTACCAGGACGGACTGCTGATTCCTCTGATTTGTGCTAGACTTTCCCTGCCCTGCATCACATTTTGTAGAAGTTTATTCTTTGTTCCCCCTTAACATTTGAGTTGTTCTGGAAATATTGTGGGTTTTTTTCTTTAGCATCAGACAATGCAGTTTCTTTCTGACAGTTAATTAACTGATAAGTTAATTAAACTGATAAATGCCATCTACCTTTAGAGACGGAATATCTCACCTTTAGTTTTCTCATGTGCCATAGTTTAAGAGTGGGCAATATGAAACAAAGCTTTGGATAATTCTGTAAAAGATTTTTTTTGTTTGTTTGGTTGATTGGGGTTTTTTGTTTGTTGATTTGGGTTTGTTTGTTTTTTGGTTGTTTTGGGGTTTTTTTTGTGGTATTTTGTGTTTTTTGTTTTGTTTTTTTTTAGTCCAGGTTTAGCCTTTCGATTTATTCAACTCAGTTGGTCTTAACTGAAGCAACATTCTTTCAGGTGTTGTGTTTTGTGTAGTGGTGACTTTGCTCGGGAGAACCTTTCTATAAGAATGAGCCTTGGGGGAATACACAGCTCTTTGCAGCAGTGCTCTCTGTTCCAGGCAAGTATCAGGAGGCTGTTTCTCCCCCTCAGATAACAGGCTAGCTGGGAGATGAATATTGGTTTTGTTTAGATTAGCATATTCTTTTTAGTTTCTGGTCCAAAATCAGGTACTAAATGAATGGGAAAATAAATTGATCCAACAACATGTGAGGTGGTTTTTTGAATTGGATTTTGGTATGTATGTATATCATGAACTGGTGATAGATGTGCAGTGTTTTAAGAGAAATTTTTATTCTTTTTGGGAGTACGTTTTAAAAAGAGCCTTCAAAGTGTGATGCTCACTACAACAGTGTCTCTGATTTCAGCAGCAAGTTTCTGTACTTACTGTTTTTTCACATAAGAAATTATGCAAATATTTTCACTTTGCAAGTCCTTCTAACTGTGAACTTAGGAAAATAACTAGAGCAAACAGGTTTTGTTGTTGGTCAGATATCTATCAATAGTGATCAGACGCTTAAAGAAATGCTTATTTTTTTTGGTCAGTTGTTTTGTATGGGCTGATGTTTATGCAGAAAAACAGGTAAATGGCTAGTGAATGGAATTAGGCAGATTTTCTTCCTAATTCCCAAGAATCATATGGTACCTCTGGTCTGAAGCATGTTTTTTGAAGTTTGTGTGATGTTTTGTGTGTCTACTCCTTTGCTTTTTTCTTCCAGCTTGTATTGTAAATGTGACTAGAGTGCTTCACAACCTCTGAATCTTCTGGGATGGTCTGCCACTTGAAGATAACATTGTTTCGCTTTTTACTTGGATGAACTGCATTTCTATTCTGGAAAAATGCAGCTACCGCCTGGTGTGATAAGGCTCAAACTTCATTGAATAAGTTCTTTTAAACTGAGAGCTGCATTCTATACGAGCATACAGACATCTAACTGTGTGTTAAACAGTTATTTAGAAAAGTGGGTGTTTCATTATGGTATCTGGGCACAGACGTGGGAATTCAGTGTAACAGTTCAAGCAGTGAGTCAGGTCCCTCTGAGACACATCAGAGCTGCCCTCCTAGGCTGAGGAAAACCACTCACATCTACCAGCCTGGCTCTCACTCACTCCCTGCTCAACTCATTTGGTGCTCTCTTCCAGTCCCATCCTTCCCAGTTGATCTGCACTACTCGGATTGTATTGACATCTGTCACTCCATTAGTAATCCATTTTGCAGGCTGAAGAGTCCTAGCCGCCTTTGTTCTTCACTTAGATGCTTCTCCAGAGTTTTCATTATCCCTAATGATTTAATGTCAGCTTTGGAGATAAGAGGGGAAGGCAGAAATTCGGGAAGCATTGAGAGGTTGATAGTGCCCGTGGGTTAGTATAGTTGCCTAAATAATGATATGGTTCTAAACTCAATTTGCTGTATTTACTACTAAGATTTTTCTGGTTTACTGTTGAGTTGATACTTTCAAATAAATGTCTCATGTATCAGCAGATCCCATTCCCGAATGTCAGTAGTCCTCTTCAAAACCAGTGTCCACTACTTCATGTGTGCTCATGCTTGATTTGACTGCCTTTTTGTTAGTTGTTCGTGTCACTGATGTTCCTCTACAGTTTTTGATAGTCTGACTCTGTCTGTCCCATCCAAAACTTTGTGATTACACAGGCCCAGTCCCCAGCATAAACAGGGCTCTGTTGGGACTTTCCTCTACTATGAACAAAGTGACTGCTTATTCAAATTGTTTGCCAGCTGTCTTTAAGGAATAATTGGTTATTTGTCATGCAAGAGTCTGTTTAGGAGAGTTTAGTTTGTTTGGAGCTGTTTGTGAGACATCTTTGGTAAAAGCGTTTTGGTAGTCCAGGTGAACTATACCGGTGGTTTCTCAGTATGCTCATTGAGTCTTTCATGAAAGGACAGTAGACTGAGATGTGGCTTTTCCTTACAATAACTGCATGGAATTATCTGTGCACCCATTGATTTTCTTTTTTTCTATTTTTTTATAATTTATAGACATTTTTCTGGCACAAACATTGAACATAACTGATCCATTGTTCCCTAATTCTCCCCTTGAACTCTTGTCAGAAATACATGTTGCTTTGCCTCTGTCTTAGAAATCAAGATTGAGACTTTCAAATGAGAATTCATGAATGACAGCTAGTAGGTCTTTCATTCTTGAGTCCCATTATTTTTCACATTGTGAGCTTGTTCTTTATCTTCTTAAAAACACACCTGAGGAGGGTTCTGGTATGGGAAGTCTCCACAGTTTTTCCTCAGTACGTAGATGTAAAAAAAGAAGGGGAGCAGTCTTTTTTTTTTTTTTTTTTTTGGTAGGCTTTTATCTCCTATGAATAATTCTTTATGTGCTGATTGTCTTGCCCTGTAGGAGCACTCTAATAGTTCAGCTATTCCTGTTCTGAAAATGGCTTATTTTTATTGTTCTTTCCTGTTTGTTTCTCAAACTTGGTTGCTCCATTTTTCACATGTATATTACCTGTTAGAGCTTATGGTTGCTCCTCCCCTCCCCCTTTTGAATACTGCTTTCTGAAATCTTATTATTTTACTTCAGATAGTTTACCTGACTTTACTGTTATCCATGTTGCCTTTTTTTTTCCTAGTTTGTTTAACAACTTCTTTTATGTGAGGGTAAGCAGTTATCTTCTGCCAGTGAGCATGAATGCCTTACAAAAGCACGATCAGGAAGTAATTGTAACAAACTGTTTGGGCTAAGCATTTGTACAAAAAAGCATATAGGAAAAGATGAGCCAGAATATAAGCACAGGTTTAAAATATATTTATTTTTGGGTTTAACTTTATTTTCATATTTTATAATCTTGAATAAACTGCAGTTATTTTGCTTTAACTAGATTTGAAGAATATCTGATTTCTTTAAATGCCTACTGTCTTTAAAATCATCTATGCTAGATGAAAAACCAGCTTTCATTAGTAGTGAGACAACCAAGTCTTGCTTCTCTAGCCAGCCTAGCATTAGAGCAAGTGGTTTGATGGACTATTTGAGGGATAAGGAGTTGGCTGGATGGCAGCATCCAAGGACCTGCAGCTAATGGCTCTTTAGCCAAATGGAGATCAGTAACAACTGGTATCCCTCAGGATTCCATACCAGGACCAGTACTATTTAATATCTTTATTAATGACATAGTGGGATTGAGTGCACCCTCAACAAGTTTGCAGATAACACTCAACTGAGTGGTGCAGCTCGTAGACTTATAGGAAGAGATGCCATTCAGATGGGCCTTGACAGATTTGAGGAGAGGGTCCACATCAACTGCATAAAGTCTGACAAGGCCAAGTGCAAGGTCTTCCTGCACCTGGGTCAGGGCAGTCACTAGCAAAAGTACAGGCTGGAGGATGAACAGCTTCAGAGCAGTCCTGAGGAGAACGTGGGGATGTTGGTAGATGGAAAATCAGAGCCGGCAATGTGCACTTGCAGCCTGGAAGGCCAACTGTATCCTGGGCTGCATAAAAAGAAGTGTGGCCACCAGGTTGAGGGAGGTGATTCTGCCCCTCTAGTCCACTCTTGTGTGACCCCACCTGGATACTGCATCCAGTTCTGGGGTCCCTAGCACAAGACAGACATGGACCTGTTGGAACAGGTCCAGAGGAGGGCCACAAAATGATCAGAGGGCTGGAGTGCATCTCTTATGAAGAAAGGCTGAGTGAGTTGTGGTCATTAATCCTAGAGAAAAGAAGACTTGAGGAAGATCTTATTAAAGCATTTCAATTAATTAAAGGGAGTTTATAAGAAAGATAGAGGGAGACTTTTTACCAGAGCCTACAGTCATAGGACAAAGGATAACAGTTTTAAACTACAAGGGTGTGGGTTTATATTAGATAGAATGTGGAAATTGTGGAGCTCCCCTTCCTGGAAGTTTTCAAGGCTGGGTTGGCTGGGACTTCAAGCAACCTAATCCAGTGAAAGTTGTCCCTGCCCATGGAGGGGGGGATTGGAACTAGATGATCTTCAAAGGTCCCTTCTGACCCAAACCATTTTGTCATTTTAAGTGGAGAGGGGTTCCTGGTTGACTCTTAATAAACATAATATATTAATTTACTGAAGATAGAGCAAAGAACATGTGTGGTGTCCTTAAGGTATTCAGGTATTACTTTTTCCAAAAGCAAAAAGCAAGTGTTGCATTAAATGTTGCAAAATTGCATCTAAGTATTTTACATTGCCCTCTCACTTTGTCCCTAGTACAAATGTTGCTGTTTCTGCTGTACACTGAAGGACATAAATCACCAGTTTTTCAAGTGAATGTACTTTTCAAAACAAAATGTATTTATAGAAATCTAAATGTTCTTAAAGACAATTAAGGAAAACTAATTCAGAAGAATGATTCTCTCCCCACACCCCCTTCTTCCAGGTACTACATTTGGGATTTATGTTTCCCTTAAATGGTTTTTAAAACCTGGAATAGGTGTATCCGTTGTCCAAAAAGCCTATGTCTACAGAAGTGTGTTCTTAATTTTGTGGTTTCTTTTGCAGTTCATTTTTTTCTTTTTCTAGCTTGAATTATCTGTCCTTAAACTTCATGCTAAATTTGGCTCTCTGCTACCTGGAATAAAGCATTGGGATGCTAGCAACAAACTGTATTATCCTGTTTGGTTTTTTGGCATATTCTGGGTGTGTGGTACTAGGACACCTGACTGCACACAGCTGATGCTTCAGAATTGGTTGTGTGTGACTCTTCTGTGGTTCCCACCACTGTGGTGTAGCTTTCCTGATGCTCTGAACAGCCGTGTCCCCTTTTTTCCGCCTCATCATTTCCAAGCCGATGGACTAATTAGGTGTGGTCCCAGCACATTTATATGAGTCAGCAGTTCTGCCTCATCATAGCTATGTATGTCATAGGTGAAGGTGCTGCTAGTCCTGTCTCTTATGGGACTGTTTTCGGGTTGACAAGGAGGCTTCTTGAATCCAGGCTGATTTCACATTTGCTTATGTGTCTGTGAATTGCTTTTACTTGTATTTTGGGCTTTGAGAGTGCTGACCAGGAATGCCCAAACCAACTCGGCTAAGGCACTGCCTGAACATAAGCAAAATGCTTATGGCACTATAGTGCCCCCAGAAGCAGTTTAGCTGTAGTTGTACATCAGCCAGCCAAGCCAGTAGCCAGGATGAGTGACCCACCCTCTGGTCACCTGTGAGTAACCGAAAGCTGAACACTGAACTATGAGTGTAAAACAGAGAAGAAACTGATTGGAGACTCTTGGTTTTCTGCCTCTTTCAAACTTTCCTCTGCGGTGGTGAAGAGCACTTGTGTATTTGAATTCTAGAAGCATATTACTTTTACTGTATAAGAAGCACATAAGTAATTCATAATATTTTGCAACAGCAATTAGCGTTAGTGAGAAGTAGTAACAGTTGTTTTAAAAGTGGCTGTTCAGCTGTGAACTGGTTATAATTTCACTGTTTTCAGTCTGAGAAGACTGATACTTAGGCTTGGACAAACCAATTGGTTGGGTTTTTTTCAGTTTGTCTTTCAATAGCTATGCAGAGTTTTAGTTAAAACTGGTTTTGACAGGAAAGGATAGGAAAAAAGTGTCTCATGTTTGCAGGGAGAAGAAATCCTTGTGTTTTGGAAATTCAAAATATGACTGAAGAGCATGTACATGTTAGCTTCAGAGCAATAAATTACTATAAGCAACTTCGGGAGAATGACCTGTGCTTAAGATTGTCTCATCCTTTCTTTCCATTCTGTGAGGCTGTGTACTGTTGCACTTTGATAAATGTAAAAAATGCTGAATTACATTTTCTGAGGTAGCAGTTTGCTGGAAGTTGAATGAATCTTAGGAAGTTAAAGATATCGTTAATAACTTTATGAATATTAATCTAGTTCAGTATATTGCATTGCTCAGGGTGTATACAATGATAGGACAGTCCCTTGTCTGTTAACACCTAGTGCTGAAGGGAAAAAGAGCAGCATTTTGTTTAAAGCCATATGTTGAGAATAATTGGAGGTTTTCACAGCAGGTAAATAACCTTGGATGATGGAGTCCTGACTCAGTGTGAAGGAAGGAGTTGTCTCCAATTACCATTTATCAGTTATAGCTATGAAGTTAGTTAAGGTACAGTTCTCACTATGTAACAAACATCTGATGAGTATCTGTCATGCTGGATTGCCTCTGCAAAGAGAAAAGTTATTACTGCAACCTGGGAGAAAATTGTTGCAAAACTGTGCTACTTGCGTTCTTCAGCTGATTTGGTGGTTGGATACTAATGAAGTTACAAAGCTGTGGCAAAATTGACAACCCATCTGGATTTTTGCTGAAGCATTTTTAATACTTCTGATGTATTATTTCTCTGAGTTAACGCAGTCAGTGAAAGAAGTATATACTTTTTTCAAATCTGCTGGTTTAAGTGGCAAAATTGCTACATGATCTGTCATGCTAGGCTGGATTATTTTTTTTTGTATGGAAAATAAAAAGATTCGATTCAGCGGGCATATGATGATGAATACAGTAACTATTTGGTTAAGCATCTGTTATGCTTCCATAAAGCTAGTCAAGTGTATTAATTTTTTTGCCCTTGAAAGAAAACTTCATGAGCTACCGTATTTGCATATTGTATATTTTTTGTAACTTTTGTAACTTTGTAACTTCACCTGCGGGTGTCTGCTGCATTTAGGGACCACTGCACAGAAAAAAAACTGTTATCTTTCAAGCATTTTGGTTGTTACATTATATTTCTTAAATAAGGATGCCTTTTGTGGTGTAATATATATTTAAAATCTGATAAAAATTGAAAGTGGTATTTCTTGTGGAGAAATAATGTATTTTTTATACTGCTTAAAACTGCAGAATATATTTGTGATAACTCCTGTTTGGTTTGTTTTTTGGTTTTTTTTTTTGGCAGTTGTACTCGCTAAATGATTATAAGCCACCCATTTCTAAAGCTAAAATGACACAGATCACCAAGGCAGCAATCAAGGCTATAAAGGTAAGAAATGGACTAACTTCTTTTGACTTCCTTTCCACTTCTCATCTCTGTCAAAATAATGGAGTAGCTTTAAGAACTTCCTGGAGAACTTCCCATCTCCTTTGATCTGTGTACTATTTCCAAGTTATGATCAAATGTGATAATGATGGGATTTTCAGGAGTGCAACAGGAGGTTGAATTTGTTGATTGACTTTCATTTGCTGTTTGTCATACATGAGAGAGAATTATACCAACTTGACTCTTGAATCAGCCCTGAAAGATAGGAGTGTTTTCCTCAGTTGAAAGAGGAAATACTGATATTGCTTGAGAACAGAAATACAATCAAATACAGAACTACAATCTGCTTCCCCACTCCCTACCCCATCACCCCCCACATGCCCACCCCAAAAAAAGGTGTGCCTTTGTATTAATACAATTGTTCTTGAGTTTTATTTCGTTTTTATAAATGCCTAGCATGCTCTTTCATGGGTGGTCATAGATGATTTTTTTTTTTAAATGTTGCTTGGATAGAAATTATCCTTAAGTTTTAGCATTAGTACACTAATTAAAGAATTGTCTTGCTACAAAGTAAAACTAATTGCCAAACAGCAACGGAGCAGCAGAAAACAGCACTGAAAAATTATGAAAGAAAGAAGTATGCCATTAATGTTAAGCATTAAACAAATGGAAACTCAGTGAAAGCTGGAGTAGTGAAAAAGAGGATAGGATAAAAGCTAAAAAGTCATTAACTTATACACTTCATATCTGCATTCCTCTGCTGAGAATGCAGATACTTTTTTAGGTAACTACATCCTTTTTGTTATTTCATGTGATTTGGAGAGAGTGCAATTTGGTGACAGAACAGTGAAATTCACTGGCTTTTGAAACATGAGAAGTCTATGTAAATTGGAGTCTGTGTTACAGTATAACAAATGCTAAAAGCTTGTATTGAACCTAACAGGTAGAAATTTATAGTAAATAGTTCTATAGATAAACAATTAAATGATACCAATGATATCAGAATGTTTTATCATGTGTTTAACTTGTAAATTCTACTTCCACTCTTTTAAGTTCAGTAACATTTAATTGTATAAAGTAGTTATTGAGATGATTTGAAGGCATTTTGATAGTACGTGAATTTATTTTTTTTTAAAGCGTAATTATTCAGTAGATGTTATAAGGTCTTCCTGTACTCATGTTTTTAGGTTATTAAAGTGAACACTTCAGATTTTCTCCACCTATTAAAATACTCTTTTATTTTCCAGTTTTACAAGCACGTTGTACAGAGTGTTGAGAAATTCATTCAAAAGGTAAGTCAATCACAGGTATTGTGTGTTAGCACTGAGAAGAATGTCCTTATTTTGGATTACATAGTATTGAAGACCATTGGGGTTTAGGTACACATAGGGATTAGTATTTTTATTTTAGTTTATTTTGGTTTTTAGTCACATTCAATTTCTGCTAGTAATCAGTAGCTGATCATAACCTATGATGCCAAAAGAGAAATACTTTGTCCCTATTTTGTAGTTCTGATATACTTTGATTTGAATGATTGTGGATGCTGTCTTAAGACTAAGCTGTATGCATTTAATGTTAAAAGAGGCTGTCATTTGAACAGCTAACAGCAAAGGAATTGACAGTGGTTTGGCAAGTGGCAGTTGCTTTCGCTATTCTGCCCAGTTTTCCCATAGATTTTAAAGCAGAAGGGAAGATGACCTTTAAGCCTCATTTTCTGTGTAGCATGAGATGTAGCATTTCAGTTGGTGATTCTGGCTAGTAATATAAACCAAAAAATATTTATATGACTAGGCTGGCATTACTTTTTTGAAAGATGCAATATTAATTTAAAGATTCTGAATAACAAAGGATTTTATTGTATTTTCTCCTCTTGCAACAGTTAGTTGTTCTTGGGTAAAACTGCATTTTATCTCCAGTTGAAAATGCGTGGATTCCAGTTTTCCTCCTTGTCTGTGTTGTACTTGATTGTTCAGTTGATCATTTTGGCACTGAATTTCTTCTCATTTTGTATATAGGAATAGATTATGATCAAATTTCCTTTTATTTTGACAAACAAGCTAGCGAAGTTAGTCTGTTAATGTTGCAGTGTTGGATGCTATTTTTCTTCTGTTGTCCATTTTACAAAGCAGTCTGGATTGCTCTGTGTCAGTCAGCTTCCTCATTACCTTCTATTTCTTGGTGCCCAGTGTATGCCACAGTGCCTTTTGGCAGTGGATGGAGAGTGTAAATGGGGTTCAGCTTCATCCTGCTGTTCTTAACTGTCTCAAAAAAGTTCATGAGTTAGTTATTTAGGTACTAGAACATCAGTCCTATGTGGAAAAGGTGTCATGTTTCATGGCACCACTAAAGGCTATTAGTATACTTTATCATCACTGCTTGCATAGTTGTCTTTTGGGGCATCACCTCAGACTTCTTTCTACCCCTAAGGAAAGGGATCAGTATTCTCTCATCCCTGTTTAATGCTACAGGTGGACATAGGAAGATGAGACCAGGTGTACATCTTATCCATCACTGATCAGTAGCACTTGGCAGTTTCATGCCTCAAAATTAATCCTGAATTGCTTGAGTTCTAATACTGCTTTTTAGTTGCTGTGGCTGCGATTGGCAGTTCTGTATTCAGAGGCATGAGAGAAGATTTATCCCCTGAATAACAGAGTGGTAGTTTGTCAGGAATTGGACCGGTTGGTTGTGACCCTTCCACAAGCTGCTAAGAGTCTGAGAAAATCACATTGGTGTTCGGTGTTCAGTGCTACTTGAAAATGGTTAGAGTTCTGCACTGTTCATTGCTGGTTAGAGAAGACAGATAATGTGTTGTTATTGATAACCTTGTTAATGGTTGCTCTGGATTAAGTGTTTCCCTTTGGTGGCTTGTGCTTTTTTCAGTATTTCGTGAATAATTTAGTAAAACATGCAAATTATCAATTACATCAGATAGCGAAGTCTTACTTTAGTAGAATTGGAGAGAAGCAGAGGAAAGCTTTCTTGTAGCTATTTGATATTTATGGATTTAAGTTGTATGTTTGGAAGGTAATTTGATTATTTTTCTGGAGGCAATCACTCCAAGTTAAAGCTCAAAACTACTGACTCTTCCATTAATATCTGCCATAGATTTGTCCAGAGTGATATCAGTGCCATTTCCATTAGTTTACTAATTAGTTTCCTACTCCAGTGTTTTCTTTTTTTCAAAATTAATCTCATGAGGTTACTGAAACTTGAGATGAAGTAACTAACTGTGACATTCTTTGTTTTGCGGCACTTAACTCGTTGCTCTTTTGCCATTTTTGTTGACTGTTTTATTCTCTGGCAAAAACATCACTTCAGAGGTCAAATGACCACATTCCATATATCTAAGGAAATCCCACTGTGAGAGTAAGAATTGAATAATTTCTTTGAGTAATCAATTTATCTTAAACTCACTGAGAAATTAAGTGAAGGGTTTTTGTGTAGAAACTTGTCTCATCTCAGACTGGGGATATGCACGCTCATTGCCTCAGCTGTCGTTCTTTATTTAAGTTTTCATTTGTATTTTAATATCTTTTCCTTTTTTTACGATCTGTGCTAGGTGAATTATAATGTTTTCTTGTTTTCTGTATGTGCCATGCTGTTAAATACTCCACCTAGCATATTTGCTGAGTTTTCTTTTTAAATATCTGCGCTTTTTATTAATTTCTATATTGTGAAAAGTCATATACCTGTCTGTTCTGTATGCAGAATGCACTTAATTTTGGTAATCATATAGCTAAAATTTGAGTAGCTACAATGCATTGACGTGATTCTCTAAAGACAGTGTATTACGTGCAATTACATTTTAGTTTCGTAATTTTAATAATGCACATTTATTCTTAAAAATAAAAAATGCCATACATAAAAATGGTGGACCATGTTTAGAGCCTAAATACGTGTTTTATCGAGGTTGCAGATGTTAGCACATCAGCACTTTTCAAAACAGGAAGTTTGTGTCTAGGCTATGATAAAATTAGTGGTCTGAAGAGTTTGTTTGGCACTGTATTAGAGATGATGAATTTAGTGTGTTACCCAGTATGTTTATAGACTGTCTGGACCAGAGAGGGAGTGGGTGTTACTTTCCCATGTTTTCCATAGTACCTTATGTGATAAGTGTGTACAATCAATATTTATGAATTCATGTCACAGCACGTTCCGGCCATGACTTCATTATGTTTTTGTACCACTTTTCATTCTGTCTTAAAACTGACTGCACTAGTATGATTCAAATACTTTGCAATTAAAAGGAAAAAAAAAAATTGAGCTGTAATTGTTAAGTAAAATTACCTAAGCGAGTACTATTGTAGTTAGTAGACATGCTGTATAAATACAAGGCTGTTTGTAAATTATGTAAATTTTCCACAGTTTTAAAATAAGTGTCACTCATTCATACTCAACCAAACAGATGTCTACATGAGTAAGTCCTTGTTCTGGTGGGAGCAGGATATACTACATTCTGCTTACAAGAATCTAAAGTAAAGTAAACAGATGTTGCCTTTGATCATAAAGGAGGACAAAAATATGTTGAATTATATTTTCAGCAAGTCCCAATGTACTGTGAAGAATTTGGGCATGCTTTATGCTGTTCTATTCAAATAGGTGTGCTCATTTAAAAAGGATACGTGGTTTGTGCAGATTTTTAATAGCTATGTTCTAAAAAGGTTTTTAATGGTAGTAAATTGCTTTTAAACCATTTACATTTGTTCAGAATACATATAGATGCAGTAATTTGAACATTAAAGGTTAGCAGTTTTTGAGAGTTTCATTTTTCAGGACGATCTATTAAATAGGAAACATTTTGATAATACTTTAAAAATTAGAGAGGGCTGTTCATTTTTTATTCTGCCATTAATGTTGTTTGTTTGATTTGGTTTTTTTTTTCACATATGCACATTTTAAATTATTACTCTTTGTAGTGCAAACCAGAATACAAGGTACCAGGTCTGTATGTCATTGACTCCATTGTAAGACAGTCCCGGCATCAGTTTGGGCAAGAAAAGGATGTATTTGCTCCAAGATTCAGCAATAACATCATCAGCACTTTCCAGAACCTGTACCGTTGTCCTGGGGATGACAAGGTAATCAACTTCTTATGTTTTTTTTCTAATTAAAAGAATATTTGTGATATTATCTGTAAAGGATCTCACTTTTTGCTTCCTAGAGTGTATCTAATTATAGATTTACACATATGTTTTCGTTTTGCATGTCCGAGTGTAGGGTAGGGGAAGACACATCCAATGAAAAAAATTAGAATTTTGAAAGGGTTTTCAGGAAGACAGGATGGTTTTGAGTTAGCATTCTGATAAGGAAAAGTGGACATTTGTTGGGACAGGGAGTTGTAGTCAATCTTTTACTGTCTTCTTCCCCTCTGCAGTGAGAAAACTAACAAGGAGGCTTTGGGTAGTGCCAAAGAATAAATAGTCTTTCTTAGTAGCAGTAACGTCAATGTAAACTAGTGTGCTTTTGACTGAAGAAGCAATAGAAGAACAGCAAAATATCTTAAAAGTTGCTTTTCCTTTGAATGAATCAACCAACAGCTGAATAAGGCCTAACTTGGAACAGTTTGACCCAATAGTTCACAGAGTAGTTAACACAGAAATAGTTTGACTTGTTGAAGGAGGAGGGCTGGCATGAGGATGGATGCAAATACTTGGTTTATGTTTGGCTTTAAAAAAATTTAGTATCTTTATCCTAGGGTAAAAAATAGTGACACTTTTTCTGTTATATTTCAATGCATGGCAACTAATGTATCACATTAAAGGTGTTTGATGTCAAGAGGGATTAGTAAAACATACTCTGTTGATGGTCTGTAAAACTCCTATGAGGTGCATTTCTAGGATATTTTTCATCTCAGTTAGGGAAGATACATTTTACAGTCAGAAGTCTTGCTGCTGTGTTGCGTATGGATCCAGTATTACAGGAAAGTCTTTGTCCTGTGAAAGAAGGTACCATATGTCTGACCCAGCAAAAAATTGTGCTGTTCAAGGTACCAAGATTATGTACCTGTTTTCTGGCATTTTGATGTTTAATCTGATTAAAAGGCATGATGGTGAAATGCAGCAGATTTTTTTCTTGGTTTGTTTTTTGGGGTTTTTTTTAAATCGAACAGAAGTATAGTAGCATTTCATTTAAAGAAGCAAAAATACCCCAACTCACTTAATCTCCTTCATCTGGCTCAGCCATGGAAAATGCAAGAGGAAGAGAGATACTGAGGTGCAGAAATAGTTTTATATTCTTGTTCTGGATAGAAGAGGGAAGTTAGAGCCTGTGATGGACTTGTTGGGGACTGCCTTACAAAAGAAATTTTCAAAGAAGAAAGGCTCACATACTGCAACACTGAGCGGAAGCCTGCAAAGATCTCTTTGAAGGAACACTAAGTTGCATCTTCCATGCAATGAAAATTCAGCACTTCTATTAAATTTAAGTATCCTCTTGAAATTCTGCACAAACAGACATTTTCTTTCTTTGGTTTAAACACTGTGGTTAAGTACTCTATGTAACTTTCTGTTCTTCATAGTACAACTAACTTTTTTTTTCTCCCTAATAAGCAAGGCGTCTTTTTTTTGTCACAGACATGCCTATCCAGCTTCTCAAGATCAATCTTGCTTCTATGTAGAGCTGAAGCTTAGAAAATATTTGGGAGCAAATTAAGACAGTATAATAAAAACGTATGCATAGCATGTCTTCACTGTTGCCTAGGCATCTTATACAGGACAGCCTCAGGTTCATAGGTTAGACGTCGTTTGTGTGACCCGGTGTAACTGTTCTTATGGTTCTTACTGTCTATAAACCTGAAGGTGCTTAAGTCTAGACAGATTGACATCTCTTGTTAAGTATTCCATAACTGAAAATATTAAGAAAGGTAAGCATGACTCAGATCTTCTGTTTTCCGTTCTCGTTATAGAGTAAAATTGTTAGAGTGCTAAATTTATGGCAGAAGAATAATGTATTCAAGAGTGAAATTATTCAGCCTCTCTTGGATATGGCAGCAGGAATTCCTCCTCCAGTTGTGACCCCTGTCTTGCCCAGCACTACAGCTGCTATGAGCAACAATACACCAGGTAAACAAAAATAGGTTAAAATCATACTTTGAATCAAAACACTTGTGTCAGCTTTGGTATGCTGGCTGTTAGATAACATGCTGAAAAATTTCACTGCTTTCCTTTAGACAATTCAAATGAATACTAGAAAGAATTATAGCCAGCATCCAGATCAGGGAAATGGCAAATACAAGCAGCAACCTGTTCTGTTTACTTTCCATTTGTATATATTTATATTGAGGACCAGCGCAGTAAGAACTAGTTTTGCACTCGGAAGTCAAAACAGTAGATCACTGACACAACACAGCGCTTAATGCAGTCTTTGTTAAATAGTGGTGCCACAGTTGAGAGAAGTGATAAATCAGTATCTTTATTCTATCCATAGAATGCAGCTTCCTGAATCATGTCAGGCAGTGGCCCTTTACTTTTGCTGACTGACAGGCAATTAATTTTGAAGGGAAAAAAACCCCATATTGACAATATAAGCTGTAGCCAGTGACATACTTCCCTCCCTCAAATATGAAGTATGTAAGCCAGCAATCATGCTGGAGAACCATATGGGCAAAAAACTGCTCATGGAGTATGCCCCAGGTTAACAAACATTAACATTATTATAAATGCAGACTCAATCATATTGTGCTCTAAAGCATCTTTTTTGCTTACATAGGTAGATGGCAGGGAACTGGTTTTTCAACTTCTTTTGGTTTTTGGAGATTTTTTTCATTTAAGATTGGGATGTATGGGAAATTTTACATTGTTTTCTGGCACATATGAACCTGCTTTTGTCACCTACCTTGTGCTGATCCCGTGCTGAAAATCAGCGACTTGAATAAATTCACCTTATTTTTTGTTGACATCTGTAAATAAGGGAAAATTCCAGCTCTTAGATTGGATTTATTGCATCTTTTGGCTCAATGTTTTTTATTTTCATTAGTTTGATTGCTTTAAGTTGTTGAATTCATAACTTTACGCCCATGCTTTTTTGAATTCCAGTGCAAATTGTCTTTCAAAACCAGTAATCTAATCATTACATGTTCATCAGCATATCTCTACTTCTGAGCTAAAACTAGGAGTATTTTGAGGTTTGGAAGATACGTCTGGGTTACGATATGAAACAGACTATCGGGTTGCTGATTTGGTCTCTGTGTTCCTCTGGAATAATGAAAAGAAAAAAAGGTAAAACAGGCAATCCACATGAATCCACCTGATGCAGGTTGAAATTTCTAGTAGAATCCTTAAGGCTTCTTCTGGGGATGAAGTACAAGTCCAGTAAGTTTTGGACTAGCAGACGTTTGAGTAGATTGCCAGCAGTTATCATATGGTATATATTGTTTTGACTAAGTGATTTGAATTACTGTGAGAAACCTATTTATTTTGCATTTGTCAGTTAGTAGTTCCCGTAGGTCAATATCAGAAAGAGCTGTGAACTAGGCTTAGACAAAGTAATCCTGCTACTTCAGGAATGTTGATGTGAGCCTGTGTTATTTCTGTGCGCTCTGTGTGTGTGTCAGAGAAATAGCTTAAAATGATGTTAATACAGTGCTTTCTCAGTATTTAATAACTGGTTTTGATGTCCTAGGAAGATTATAGTACCTCTATAATTTGATTTCTTGCAATCCAGAAATCTTTGCTATAGAAAAGAAACAGGGATGTTCATGTTTGGTTTATAACTCCTTTTTACAGCAGGTATTTTTGTTGTGGGTTTTAGTTTGGGGAAATTTGCTTTTTGGTTGGTGGTTGTTGTTGTTGTTTTGTTTTATTTATTTATTCTTTAACGCTATTTCTAAGTCTGTGTGTTAAAATATTTTGGCATATTGGATTCTGTTTTTTTCAGGAACACCTGTGACTCCAGTTACCCCAGCCAACGTGGTGCAGAGTTTACCTGATCCTTGGGTATCTCAGATTGCTAATACAGATACTCTTGCTGCTGTCGCACAGATTTTACAGAGTCCTCAAGGCCAGCAGGTAAATATTTTGTAGACAGTTACACTGTACACTGTTTGATGCTTTGTGTCTCTAACGTACACTTAAGGAATACTGCTTTATCTCTTGGTTTTATGTGTGGTGTCCATGTTAACTATGAGGTTCTTTGTCACAAGTAAGTTCCAGGTAAACTAAAAGTTCCTTTTACCTTTTGTATACCAACCCTGCTTCTTCCTTAAGAGTATCACAGAACGTGACTTCAGATAAGATGGTCTGTAAGACGTATTTTTCTGTATAGCATTGCAGATGACTAAATCAAGAGCAGTATTAAGATTTCTTGGATATAAGTATAGAACAGAAGGCCAGTTTAAGCATATTTCTCTGCTTGAGCTAAACATTGTACACAGTTATAATAATGTCAGTGTACTCATTCTGGAACGGTATTGTGTGTTCATTCTTTATCTTTCCATCAGTTAAATGTAGTTTTTACTTTGCAGCATTCAAAAATAAGTTATTAGGACTGACTGTTCCTCAGTTCTTAAGTGCTCAACTGCAAAAACGTGGCTTGATCTGCAGCATGCTTGTCCTTTACCTCTCAGCCACATAAGCTGAGTTGCACCCATTCAGCCTTCTGTAAAAATGTAGATCATCATCTCTCAGTTTATTCTAGAACTCTGGCATCAGCATAACTTTGGCATTATAATTTCATTTAGACTGAGAAATAGGATGCTTTACCTGCTGGGATACTAAACAAAAATCCCACGCATATGACTGAGAAGCAGTCACCAGTGAGCTGTTACAAAGCACTGATGCTGACAATAACAGCAACTTTACTTAGATTGTTTTACAGTGTTCAGCTAAGCAGAGTTGTCTGTAATTGCTCCGAAGTCATGCAAATGGAGTATTTTCATCTGATTACACCGAAAGAAATTGATGGGTCTTTGAAAAACAGAGTGAAATGGGTTTGTAGGATACTTTTAAGTATCCTTGTTTAAGACAGAAGGGATGTTGAAGTGAGAATGAGAAATACATTACAAGGTTAATAAGGTATTTTTAAAGTTTATTATCTAAGTATTATAAGAAAAAAATTAAGAAAAAGGTAATGAAGATGAGAAGGGAATTAGTTTTAGAGACAGAAGATCATGAAGAAATAACATTTGGATATTTAGCTCAAAATTATAAAATGAGGAAGAGAATGGATTTTGGGAGAAGGAAAAGATGGTCTTAAACAGAAGAGTGGGGACAAACTTGGTATGCAGTATGTACATGCAGATCTCTAGGACTGGTAGATGAACTGCTTCCATCCTCTCTTCCTGTTCGCCAAATCACTCCACCCTAACCTTTCCTCCCCCCCATACCCAGCTCCGATGTCCTTGATTTCATTTTAAGATTGTGGTTGATGGGTGAGAATGCATGCAGGTAAATCGAGAGTCTAGACATGGGAAAGGGCAGAGGAAGAAAGGTGTGACCGACAAGAACATGGAAACAACTAGAACGGTGACCACCCAGGATTTCCCCACTCTAGGGCTTCCATGTCTGCTTCCTCAGTTTGATTCCTTCCTATTCAGAGCAGTGCACAAGGTGGACCACCCGTATTTGCCCATCTTCTGTGAATGGGCTAAGAAGGAAGAGGAAGAGCTCTTTAGTTTTGCCTGTTGCACGAATCAGTAAAACCTTCTAGTGAGGTAGAACAATAATTGAAACATTTTCAGAGGCTCTGCTGGATAAGTAATCTGTATTAACTGCTTTTAAAGAATAGGAGGAGTTGTTTCACGTTACCAGAAGGTAACTCAAACGATCTTGGAAAAGGATTGTACGTTTTTGATGCATTGTGGAAAAGAAGATCAACTTAATGAGCTTCTGCAGAGTTTCTAGTGAGCCCTAGTAAGAATGAAAGGGTTGAACCCTGTAACAGTTCAGTGGTGAAGCCCATAAGGAAGTGGAATATGAACACAAAGCTCGTCAGGGAATATGTCAACATAGTTTGAACTACCTGAATTTGCAAAGTGTTCTTTTTTTTCCAGAAATACCCAAAGGTAACACTCTGGGGCTTTACATCATAGAAGATCAAAGGACTGCTTCCTCTAATTCGTATTTCAGGAGGGTTTTTTTTTCCATAGGGATAATATTTTTCATTTTTGTGTTAGGTAAATCTGTACAGTTTTATGGGAGCATCTCTACTAAACAGGTTAATGAAAAAGCCCTTTATTTCCTCATTGGGACAGCCCTTTAAAAAACTTATATACAAATAGGAAGTTGTAAGGAAAACAAGAAACACCAGGCAGTTGGCTTGTACATCTGTTCTAAAAAATAATGGAAGATACTCTCTTTTTCTTTATTTTCCTCCTCTAGATTTGAAGGAAGAGACTCTTAGGATATCCTGATACACTCTGATTAAATGTCTTAGGTCCATTCACTACAGTTTTGAAAGTTCTTTCTCTGTAATACTTAGTACTCATTCCACTGTAATCCTGGGCTTCTGGGTTGCAGAATGGAGTTGTGTAAACAAGCAAACCACCCCAACCACTATGCCACCCCCAAAAACTATTTTTAAATAGTGTTTGAAACACCCAACACTATCTTTAAATAATATTTTTTAACATCCGCCTTTTGGCATTACCCATGCTTTGTTTTTACTGTAACATACTTTGTTGTTACTGTATGTTGATTGCCCCAGAGCTGCTGCTTCTGGTTCAACATTGCAGTTTTTATCTTAAGATAGTTTTATACAGAGCCCACAGTCTGTGCCATTGCAGGAAGTCAAATTACATTTCCAGTTCCTGGTTAAGTTGGTTTTTATGTTTTGTTAACATAGCAAGGAAGTCGCATTCTATCAGCACAAGCTTCAGTTTCAGCATGGGATTTTCCTTGTTGTTACTAATCCAGAGACACTAGTGCAAGCTCTTTGTATAGGCATGTTGCATCAGCTTCAAGTGGAGCTTGCAACAGTACAGTTATTTTCTCTACACAAATGTTGCAGCATACAGATTTTTCTAATATAGGTGGGCCCTTAGGAAGCTGGAGTAGGCTAACAGATTTTTTTCAGGTCAGAAGGAATCAAACTGGAGAAGCAGAAGAGGGGGAACCCTAGAAAGCAGGAAATCCTGAGTGGTGACTGGTCATCATGCAACCTGTCAGAGCAAGTTAGGAGGAAGAAGCATCTGCATGTCTTATCAGCCACAGAAAACAAATTAGCCAGTAAGTGGGAAAAATTTGCCATAAATGAAAACAAATTAAGATGAATTAATAGTCACAGGTTAGATCATACTGCAATCCTGAGGTGTTTTGGTTTTGTTGGGGTTTCTTTTTTGTAATTGGAGAGGGAAAAAATTGTTTTCTGCTTTTTAAAAACATTTCTTGTTTAGTCATTTGTTATTTTTTGTCTTTTAGCTTCAGCAGTTGATACAGACACTGCAGATACAGCAGCAGAAACCTCAACCTTCACTACTTCAAGCCCTGGATGCTGGTCTTGTTGTTCAGTTACAGGCCCTCACAGCACAGCTTACAGCTGCAGCTGCTGCTGCTAACACGCTTAATCCACTGGAACAGAGTGTCTCTTTTAATAAGGTAGAAGTAGAATACTAGGAGTTTGAAGAAATATTTGTTGTTGACATATATGTTAGTCATCTTCTGGACAGTTTGTCTTCAGAAATTTTAGAAATACGGGAATATATTATAAAGTGCTCTATCTTCAAAATTAAAAAAAAATGTCTAGAGAGTACTATAAATGAAAATATTAATTTTATATGAGTTTAGGGCTAAATGACATTTCACAGAATACCTTGTGTTGGAAGGGACCCATAAGGGTTGTCAAGCATGAAGATGGAAAACTTCAATTTAGCAAAGTTAAGCCATTGTTATATGGTTTTTTTCACCCCTTGTAACAAAGTGGTGAGAATTGAGCATGTCTTGTATTTATGATCGTTGTGTTTAAAATCTGAGGTAGGAAATGATTTCTTACAAGGTAAGAAATTTCAGTAAGAAATTACTTTTTGGAAGGGAAACATGCAGAAATTTATAGATGCTGTTTTTGCAGAAGAGTAAAATGCAGTTGATCTTGTAATCTTCTTACATCATAAATGCCAAGAAAACTGCTAATCTTAGTCACAAATTGATAGTAAGTGAAGAAATAAGTTTATGACTGTAGTTAAAACTAGTCATGTCACACTTTTTAAAGGATGACAAAATGTAAAAAACAAGCAAACCCTGTACGTAAGGAAGTTTAATGTGTGTTGCAATATATGTGTTGATCTTAAAAAAAAAAAATTAAAAAACCACACACACACAAAAACACTCCAAACCTAAAAACTTACAAAAATACAGGATGCAGGAATTTAAGAAGAATAATACGGTTGAATGCCAGATAACAATATATAATTATAATGGCAATTACAGTAGTAGTAGTAGTATAATAACACTAGAATAAAAAAGGAAGAGCTTCTACTCAGAGTTTAAAAACTAAAATAAATCTTGTTCTATTTTTTTGGAAGAAATAGCTTTTGAGTAGATAATCTTTGTAGGATTGCGTTGGAGTGAATAATAAGAATAACAAAGTCAGAGAGGCAAAAAACTTTTTTTTTTTATCCCTAACCCAGCTAATCTCTCTTTTCAGGCAGTTAGCACTTAACAAGAGTGTAATTACAGGGAATGAATGCACCAGTTAATAGCAACTTCCTTAATATTTCAGTACAAAAATTAATTAAGAATAGGACATTGTATTGTTTTATTTCACAGACTTCAATTTCAGCATACATACTGATAGGTGTATTTGTAGGTGTGTCTGTCTTGTTGGACTATTTAACTGAAGGAAATTGAAGGAACTGGCCTTTTGATGAGATATTTAGATACCCTGAGTGGGTTCAGCCTGATGCTCTTTAGTTTTTACCAGTAATAGTATGCAGGAATCTTATCATGAAAGTTATCAGCAGAGTGCATGTATGTGGTTGTGATTTCTGGGACTTTGAAGGTAAGTGTTGTGGAAGGAATTTTCGTGGCAGTGTAATAATTTGCAAACTTTCTGCTGATTTGTTCTTGTAAATTGTTGAAGAGATATGTTTATAGCATGTGATCCCTCAGTTGTGCATCATGCAAGTAGTGTTAGGTTATAATACAGCTGTTAATTCCTTCTTCAGTGTTCTGTAGCAGATCTGTGAATGAACTGATAATGTAGTCCATTGAGGCTTTTACTCATAGGTTATTTAGGCTGCTTTGCAGAAATAGCATGTCATTATAGAATTTCCTCCTTTTTTTTTTTTTTTTTAACATAATGTTGGCAATACCATACCTGCTTTCTCCTTTTTCCAAAGTTTGAGGATTTCTGAATCTAGGCATTAGAGTACATATTAATATATATGTATTAATGGCCAATCTTATTTTTGCAGTGATAAATTTTGGAGAGAATAATCTTCCTTGCTTTTAAAAAAATTGTTTCTCAGCACCAATATCACCTGCAACCTGAATCCCACTTCTCATTACCTGAAGACCATGAGTCATAGTGATACAGTTCTCTTTATTAGACTCTAGACTGCCATTTTACTATATAATTAATTGTATAACTTTTTTACTAGACATGGCATCCTTAATAAACAGTGTTACAAATACAATATTTACTCTCATAGAAGGCATCTACATCAGTCTTTTAGTTTGAATCAGGACCATGCTTGAGGTGAAACTATTGATTATTTTATGTTGCCGAGCTATGTTGCGGAGCAATATTGAGTGCATAAAGTAGATCGATTTATATTAAGCTAAAGCAAAAGATAGGCTGCAACCACTAATGAGCACTCAGTCAGCAGGGGCAGACTGGAGCTGCCTTGAAGTAACTAGTAACAAAGTCCAAATAGCATGGCCCAAATAAAACAATATAATAAAAACCCAACTAGATTTTTTAAGAGGAAAAATTTGGGGGATGTTTTGCTTCCTAACAACAGATCAAGATCTTTGTTAGTGATCTTCCAGGATGTTCTGAAATTCTATCTTTTTGTATGCATTTTAGAAAGCTTGCAATAATTTTATATTTACCACAAAACGCCTCAATTGCAGGCAACGATACTGTTAAAGATAAAAGTATGAAAAACCAAGGTGTCAGAACAGTATAGTGAGAAGCAACACTAGATTAACAGCCTTTGAGTACCAGACATACCGTTGCATAATCTCTGGGGTTCTGGTCTTTATAAGAAAATAAGTTGTTAACAAGTATTCTTATAGCAACAGAGTGTGAGCCAGCAGCAGAGTGCCCTGGCAGAAAAGAGGGCCAACAATATCCTGGGCTGTGTGACGAGGAGTATGGCAAGGTGACTGATGGAAATGATCGTCCCATCTATTCTAGACTGCACCTAGAGTACCACAGCGTCGCAGCCAGTTTTGCTGCCCTCACACAGGAAAGACATTGACAAACCCAAGTGGTTTTAGTGGAGGAACATCAGAATGGTCAGGGCTGGAGCACTAGGTCTCTGAAGGAGGACTGGTTCAGCCAGGGGAAGAGGCAGCTTTGGGGTGGACCCCCAGCACCTACTGGAACATCAGAAAGAAGATGAATCCAGGCTTTTCGCAGCACAGCATAGTGGAAGGATTATAATCAAACAGAAATTGAAATGAAAGGTTTCAGAGTGGGTATTAGGAAAAAACTTTTTCCCATGAAGACAGTCAACCACTGGAATAGGTTGCTTGGAAAGATTGTGCAGTCTCAGTTGTTGGAAACTTAAGATGTTTCCAAGACTCAACTGGATAAAGCCCTGAGGAACCTGATCTGAGCTTACAGCTAAGATTGCTGTAAGCAGAAATTTGAACTGAAACCAGCTGAGTTCTCTTTCAACCTGGACTGCCCTGCAATGCTAAGGTTTGTGAGAAATGGGGCAGAAGAGATGCTGTCATCTAGTGGAAATTGATGAAGTATTCTTACCTGAGGTACAGGGACCAATCCTGAACATCTTCAAAAAAGCTGCAACAGCTTTTTTAAATTAGAGAATCCAGCAGTTCCTGAAATGAACAAGAAATACAGAGTAGTTTCTGTTGTGGATACTGAACAGACTTGTGATGACTTCAGAGAATGGAGGATGGAGCTATGAGATGGATACAGAAATACTTGCATGGTTGAAGACAGTGTCAAAAAGGCAAACGTTCTAAGTTGACAGGCATAAAAAAAAAAGGACAGCTTTTATGATAAATAATCAGTAAGCATTGTGATTTTTAAAACTTTTAAAAGTGCAGGGTTGTTTTTAAAAAGTTTTCTTTAAACTGTGAAGCTTAGTTCTCATTCCATGACACAGTGATTGTGATTTGGATAGCAAATATAAATAGTGCCAGAAAAGATTTCTGATGGATGAATAAGTATTGATTTTATTTATTTATTTTTAATCCCTATTTTTAATAATTTTGGCAGATCTTCCAGTCCGTTCAAGCTCTTCAGTCTCCATAGTATCTTGTAAGAAGTTGTGCAGGTTTCTTCTGTCATCATCAAATGTGTGGGTTTTGTAAGCTTGCTACATGACTGTATTCTTGCGTTACTGTAAAGACAGATATTTTTTTTTATCAACATTTTCTATATATTTTAATGTTCTGTTCCTTTTATTTTAGTTTATAAAGAGGATATCCTGATCCTTAAGGAGACTTTTTTTTCCTTTGGAATAAAAAGTTTTTTTAATGTCTTTAATCATTCCCGTTGCTTTTTCTGAACATAGTCTTTTAGATAATTAAAGTAACAGGTGTAGCATTCATGGAAAGTTCTGTACTTTCATATTGTATACTCAGAATCATGGAATAGTTTGTGTTGGAAGGGACCTTAAAGATCATCTAGTTCCAACCCCACTGCCTTGCGCAAGTACACCTTCCAGTAGACCAGGTACTCAAAACCCCATCCGGCCTGGTCTTGGAACACATTCTGTGTTGGGGCATCTACAGCTTCCATAGGCAACCTGTGTCTCACCACCCTCAGAGTGAAAAACTGTATGCGTGTGTGTGTGTGTGTGTTGGGTTAACCAGGTATCCTAATAATTAATTCGTTTTAATTTCTATTGATTTATTGTAGAGAGTATTATGAGTTACTTAAAAATCAAGATATTTCAGTACAGATGGATTAGATATATAAGGTAAAAATTATTCTGAATTTTAGCATCCCATCTCAAGTAAGCTTGATGATCTATGCTTTTGCTGTGTTTTCTTAGAGATATATTCAGTCCTGCTTTCATATATGTTAGAATATTTCATTGGGAAAACAGCTCTAAAAATTCTTGACTGATCAGTCTCTTAGCTTATGCTTTGTTCTTCTTGCTAGACTCCAGTAATTGAGAGTAAATAGAACATCCTGAGAAAGAAAATGGGCTACTGAATCATCATGGCTTGTTTGTTACTGGAAATCTTTTTTGCCTTGATACTTCAAAATGACTGCCCTATGTTCTCATCCTCTTGTCTTTTATTCTTCTGAGACCAGGCTTTGAGAAGTAGTTCTGGCAGTTTGTATTAACTGTAGTGAATATTAACTCTGCTTTTTAGAAAACTTCCAAGGTGTGAGGATGCATGGACTTGGGTTTGCTAGCATTGCTCTATCCGTGCATAGTTACTGAAAAAGACACTCTTGGTGGCTGGTAATGCTATTTGTATTTCTTCAGGCTTGTTCTTCAGTTTTGTCTTCAAGAAAATAAAATGCTACAGAAATGCTTCTGGGCTGTTAAAAAATTAATAAAGAAAACAAACTTTTTTTTTTGTTCAGCAGAACTACAGAGTACACATTTGTACAGATAGAGCAGGAATTTTACCCAGCTTTCTCTTTTTCCCTGTCAGATGTCTTTTTATCCCTCTGGAGGCTTATTACTCTTACATGATAACCGCTTGCTTTGAATATTTTTTGTTTTCTTCCCCCCAAACTACGTGAGAAGTTGTTTGCAAGGAGTAGTATATTTGAAGGAATTCAGGTTGTCTGAATGACATGTGAGTGTGAAAATACTGTAATTCTTTGCAAAGTAATCAAGCTGTAGGTCTTCCCTTGAGATGAGCAGAGCAGTTTGGTGATTGCCAAAAGCTTGGATAATTGCCTTCTTCATAGCAATTTTTTCTAATTAAAGGTACCGTTATATAAAATTAATCTTTTATTTAAGCCTCCAAACTGTTATTTTCTGTGGAAAGAACATGTGGTTGTACTTGTAACACTAGCCAGAGCTCAAGAAAGTTGTGGACAAAATTTGGTATTTGAAGCTTTCAGATTTGTAGCAGTAGCACTATGACATTTAATTTTCATTCGGGTTATTGGCCAATTTTTTTTTTTAAGTTGAGAAAGAGGAGCATTTTTAATTTGAAAAGTAAATATATGTATAAGGGGACATATAAAGAGTACCTGGTAATGCTTATTTTGCTTTCTCCTAGAAGCTGATGGACAGGTTTGACTTCGGGGAAGAATCTGAACAAAATGAAGAACCTAAAAAGGAAACTCCTACTTCCCAATTGTAAGATCAAGCAATGTTTCTTGTGGAAAATACTAAAATTTGCCTGACACTAGTTGAACATTAGGATTAAATAGTAAGGAAAATGTTGTTTCTTTCAGAGCATAAGCATACTAAAAGAGTAGGAAGAGAAAAGGTAATTTACTAAATTAATGAAGTGTATAAATTTTAATATGTCTATGTGCCAGAGGTTTTGTTGACTTCATCTTAGAGTTAACACATTCTTTGCTTTGTTAGTTATATTCACAGTGTTAATGTGATAGTGATGATAACAAAAGGTGGATCTATCTACGTTGTTTCCATTATTTTACATTTTTAGTTATACCTGAAGCTCAGTGGTGAAGACCTGTTGGTAAACTGTTTAAATCAAGAAAAAGTGTTTTGGTTGTTAGTGGGGTTTTTTTATTTTTTTTTTACTTATTTCATTTTAGGCCATTAGTACCGGAATCTGTGAACAACTCACTTTTTCACCAACTGGCTGAACAGTTACAACAACAAAATTTAGAACATCTCAGACAACAGCTTCTGGAGCAACAGCAACCTCAAAAGGTAAGAACTCCATCTTGTGGCTGTCATAATTATTATGTTCTGCACTGATAAAAAAATTCAAACTCCAGGACAAAAAATTGTCTTGTTACTGACACTTCTGTTACAATGAAAGTCTTTGTTACTAGCTGATTATCTAAAAGAAGCTTGCAGGCTAAGTGGAATAAGGGGAAGAAAATGCTTAAAGCATAAAAAAAAAAAAAAAAAAATCCCAAACAATTGTGTGGGCTGTAGATTTTGTTTCTCTTAGGGAAGAGTGACTGCGCTTTGATTGTTCAGCTCTTTATATGGGAGGGAAAAAAGCTTTTCCCCTGCTGTCTCAAAGAAGAAGGTGAGCACTGAAGTGATTATGCTCCTGGCTGTGAAGGGAGAGCAGCATACAGGCTGGTGCTGCAGAACCATCAAGAGGACAGAATTGAGATTGCAAATTATTTTGTGGATTTACACTACCAAGCTTTAAGTCTTGGCTAATAAATGTCTCATTCTGGTGAAGAATCTGAGCTAAAGAATAGTATTTCCTGAGAAACTATTAAGAACCAGTGCTCAAGACAACCCTAAATCCCATCTTAACTGTGTGAATTGGGTCCTCTCCACTTTACATTGAAGTAAATTACCTTACTTCTTCTGAAGTTAGACTTCAATATATAGTTGCTTTTTTCTCCTCCTGAACCCAATCCCTGATCCCATTAAAAAAACCCCAAAACACAGAAGTTATATCTGCTCAGTATCAAGACAGAATAAAAGTGGACCTGCTGTTAAGTATTTGGATCTAGTTTCACAGGAAAATAGAAACCTTAGATTGAGAGAATCTAAGGGACCACAAACTCAACAAACATCTGCTGGGGATTTTAGTTTAAACAGTGCAAAGTTGAAGTTGCTCAGCTGTCAGTCAAGAATGTAATTTGAGTTTTAAATTTATGACTAAGTTTTTAATTATTTAGAAAAACGGCATTTTTTCCTGGATATTATTTTCTTATTCTGCATTATTTTACTATGTTTTATTTTCATTTCTCATTTTAAGTGCAGTAACTTGCACTTAAAGCAACTTGCTCAGAAAGCTTGTACAACATAGCTACAGGCTAGTTTTTAATGTTGGTCGATATCTAGCAATTTCTGGCTTTAAACTAAAAGTTTTGCAAAGAAATATAACTTTGAAGAGTGAATTGAAAAAAACCAGCAAATATAGAACAGAGAAGAACTAGTGGGAGATGTGAAGGTTGGTGGCCGTCTTGGGCAAAGTGACCATGAGATGGTGGAGTTTTCAGCTCTTAGGGAAGGTGGGAGGTCAATAGAACTACCTCCTTGGGCTTCCAGAAGGCAGAGTTTGACATGTTTAGAAGTTTGGTCGATAGCGTCCCTTGGGGTGTAGCCCTCAAGGACAAAGGTGTCCAGGAAGGCTGGACATTCCTCAAGAGAGAAATCCTCAAGGCACAGGAACTAATTCTCCCTGTACATGGTAAAATGAGCTGCTGCAGTAGAAGACTGGCCTGGCTGAACAGAGAGCTTTGGACAGGACTCAGGAAGAAAAGGAAAGTCTACCAGCTATGGACGACAGGGCAGACAACTCAGGAAGAGTACAAGGTTGTTGCAAGGTTATGTAGGGATAAAATTAGAATGGCCAAAGCTCAGCTAGAACTTAATCTGGCCAGCATCATTGAAGGTAATAAACCAGTAAAAGGCTAAATAGGCCCAGGGCTCTCAGCCTTTCCTCATAAGAGAGATGGCTGAGCCGAAAGAGTGGTAATGAATGGAGCTAAATCTGCCTGGTGTCCAGTGACAGGTGGTGTTCCCCAGGGTTCAGTACTGGATTCAGTACTGGGGTCTGTTCTTTTTAATATCTTTATTAATGACCTGGATGAGGGGATTGAGTATACCCTCAGTAAATTTACAGATGACACCAAGCTGAGTGGGTATATTGATTTGCTAGAGGGTAGGGAAGCTTTAAAGCAGGACCTAGACAGGTTAGATCAGTGGGCGAAGGTTAATTGTATGGGCTTCAACAAGGCCAAGTTGCCAGGTCCTGCACTTGGGTCAAAACAAACCCATGGTAAGGTACAGATTAGTGGATGGGTGGTTGGAAAGCTGCAAGTTGGAAAAGGACCTGAGGGTATTGATAGATAGTTGACTAAATATTAGTCAGCAGTGCCTGCAGGTGGCCAAGAAGGCCACTGGCATCCTGGCTTGTGTTAGAAACACTGTGACCAGCAGGAATAGGGAGGTGATTGTCCCCCTGTACTTGGCACTGGTGAGGCCACACCTTGAATATTGTGTTCAGTTCTGGGCCCCTCACTATAAGAAGGACATAGAAATGCT
>WTSP01019029.1:28385-38615 GCA_025331215.1 Actenoides lindsayi | reverse complement strand
TCAAGCCCAGGCTGGATGGGGCTCTGAGCAACCTGCTCTGGTGGGAGGTGTCCCTGCCCATGGCAGGGGGTTGGAACTGGATGGTCTTTAAGGTCCCTTCCTTCCCAAACCATTCTGTGTTAATTAACTACTGAAAGCATCAGGGCATTTCCTCACTTCATCCCTGCGTCAGGTCAAGTCTGGAGTTGCCAGGTGTGCTGTCTGCAGCTGGCTGACTTTGAATCAGGTGCACTGGGTCAGTGAAATGGATTGTACATCTTTGGTTCGAACCAGTGTGACAAAATGCCAGCAGGTTTGCTTGAGTGTGGGCTGCATGGAGGATGTGGGTGACTTCATTTCCTACCCTTTTTATGTCAACTTGTCATCTTTTAAAAACATTGCTTCTTTTCTTTTATTGTTGATTTTTTTTTTCCTATATGAACTGTTTTTAAAGTTTATTTTATCTTGGATTAACTGCTTGGAAAATTCAAAGAACAGAGCTGTAATAGCAGTTATCTTGTAACATACAAATACTGAGAGAGTAGATGAGCTACTCCCTCCCCTCACAGTGCGACAGTGTTCCATGGAGCTGATTGTTTTAAGTGTTGCTCACATTGATCTTCCTACTTTGGATTAAGTTTTACTTAATGAGGTAGTAATGAGATTATCATAGACAAAAAGGGCTATGTCTCTTTTGGGAGCGTATCAATTTCTGATACTTGACTTTATTTCAAACTGATCCATCATTCTTTCTTTAGGGAATAGAAATTTAAATGATAGTCAGACTACGGGGCTTTTCTAGCAACCGTTTTGACACTGAATTATAAAAGTATTATACTGTGTATTTAATTCCTGGGGAAAGGATTGACTGCTGCAAGATTAAAAGGTTCTGGATGGGTGCCATTTTCAGATAGTTCAAGTAGAAGAAGAGAATGGATCTGATTAAAGGATAAAGCTGGTTATTTGTTTGTTGTTTTTACTCCATGCCATACAATGGGAGGGATTCTCTGCCTCTTTTCCCTAATAATAATTAGGACCAGAGAGTTCCAACAACTGCATGTTAATGTTCCTCTTCTTTGAATTGGAACATGCTAAGCAATTAACATGTCTTTTAAACGTAAGAATCTAGAAAAAAGCTTGGACAAGGTATTTAGGAAATCTCCAGATATTCAAAAGAGAACAATGTTTGGTTGGTTTTTTTTCATGAGTTTGGATGTTTTAGGAAATATCTGTCCTAATCTGTAATCAGAGTTCCCACTGATACTGTATTCAAAGTTTTTGATGAAGTCAGGGGTTCATTTCTGGTTTTTAATTGTGCTTGCCCACTAGTAATTTACTTTAACCAACCTCTGACAGGACCGTAACACTTGCTGTTGGGAAATCAAGGAACCTTCATTTGCACAAAATGTGAGCAGCTGTTAAGCTGTCATTGATTATGCTGTTAAGTTGTCTTTTGTGTAGAGTTGATACGGCTTCCTATTATTGATTTTACATGTAATAATTTGACTGATTTAATACAGGCACAAGAAGTTCTGCTTTCAATGGCATGCCCAGATCGTTACATGCTGTGCCTCCCCATCCAGTAATTTTGCCCTTCTGTTGATTAGCAGCAGTTTAACTGAGAGGAAAAAATGACACTCATGACCTGAATCTGCAAAGATTTATGTATGCAAATGACTTGTTGAATCGAGGCAGTGAAATCCAGACTCCTGTAAAGTTAATGGCTAAACTCACTGGTAGTACTCATGCTTGTGGAATTGGGACCTTAGCTGGGCATGAATCATCACCAGCAGCACCATGTGACAGGGTGTGATTGGCAGGCTTCAGGCTTTGCTTGCTCCAGAAATGCTGACTAACACCTGTAGTGTTTAATTTCTATTTAAATGAAAGGGGGTAGGCTCTGCCCTTAATATTTGGTGTTCCCATATTTAAGAATACACTTAAGTCATGTACCTCAGGCACAAGCGTTTACATTAAGAACGCACTGAAGTTTTAGTTGAGTTGGAGGCATAATCTTTTAAGAGGTTGTATTTGTTGTTATTACCTAGAAGTTCTGAACTGTAGTGAAATGCTAATTTACCAACAGGAGGAAAACCAGAGGGTTGGTAACATTGTGCTTTTTACTGGTACTGAGAGATTTAGTCATGGCTGGCTGTAGACAGAGCCGACGTAGCGTTCTTGGGGAACAGTTCTCCAGGTATGAAAGGCTTCTGGTCGATGTCTGTTCCATCTTTTGTACTTATTCTTTCTAAGATGCATCAGGACTTCCAACATGGAGACTGTGCTGAAGTTTGAACAAAGCCTTGAAGCACAGTATCTGAACTCAGGCTTAGATGAATTTTGCCAGTATTGAAAAGAATTTTAGATATAAAATTAAACTTGCAGTGCTTTTATCATTTTGATTGGTACATATTTGTAGTTACTGAAGATAAAATACAGGTTTATGCCTGTGTTGCCCTTTCCAAAAACATCTTAACATCAATTTTCAGTGTTTTAGTGAAGCCATAATGTTGAATTTGGTAACAGAAAATAGTATCTGTTAAACGACTGAGATCAAACACGGATGTATAACATTTTTGCAGAAGAGAGAAATGGGTAGACTGGAAGGGAATAAACACTATTCAATCAAACACAGTAGCCCTAAAATTACAGGAAATGACCAGTAAGTTGTTTTTTTATATCAGTTGTGTTCCTGCAGATGTACTCTCCTGCTTTCTTTTCAAAGGAGATGAAGCTAAGGCAAATATGTGGAGTTTTCTTAAAATGCTGACATTATATCTGAATGATGTCAGTAGAAGAGAGATGAACATTTTGCCAAAGGGATAAGTAAGTAAATAAACCAGAGGGGTAGCTGTGCTGCTGCTAATCTTACTAGTACCCACAGTTATTTTTCAAAAAGGACAGCGTTTCTTGTGTTGGAGGAAGCTTGTTATTTAAAGCTGGCTGGCTGGGCCCAGATTAGGCTGATGGTTCCCAAAATGTGCAGTTCTGGAGAACGATGCTAACGCAGCAGCTGGGCAGGGAACAGTAATAAAAGGTTGGTTTAGAGAGAGAAATCTGAAAGATTTCAATTACTTGCAATTTTTCATCGATAAGTTATTTTTGCCTTCCTGTAGGGTTAGATGAGAGTCAAGATTCCCAAGATTATCAATAGCAGCGGTGTGAAGGTGTTGGTCAGAAACCCGAAGCAGGGGGGAGGGGGAAAGCGGACTGTCTCTAGCAGAGCAGTAGAATGCCTTTTAAGCTTGTGAGACACCAGATTGTAAGCGCCTTGTGCAGTTATTTTTCTGAAGACAGATGCTTTGCTCGGCCTTTACATTACTCATAATTTTCAAATATCTCTTCAGCCTGATTTTGTTTTATTTAACCTAGTAAAATTTTAACCCTACTGAAGGTTTGATGCAGCAATGAAACTGCCAGGTGCTATCCCCTTTCTCTTCCTTTCCAGCTGAAGTTCCTGACTCTGGCCACCTGTTTTTATTTTTAAATCCCATGCTGTTGTGCTTTCACCTTGCACAACAGAGCTGGAGCAGGTTATGTGAGCTGATGGGGCAAGCAGGAGAATAACCAGAAGCCATCTTGGAAATCTCATTGGGGATGGAAAGTATAGGTTTGTCTGTGCAAGACACTGCTCATCCTGTCAAACCTGGATGCAGACTGCTGATACTCACAGCAGACAGTTTGCATCCTCCTATGCGGCTGTGCAGCACATAATGCTAATTGGCAGAGCTCCCTAATGCAGCTTTTTTTCTTCTTCTTTTGGAGCTTTCCTCCAAATCTGCTGAGTTGTCTTGTTCATAGCTCTCCAGCTAAAATGCTCCTTTGCTCTTCCCCTGGTGCTTCGGTCTTCAGGCTTGGACTCTGTGGTGATAACATCTTTAGTAAAAATGCCATCCTGTTTGTGGTGGTACAGGTGGAGAGGGAGATGCTTCTCCATTTCTCAGAAAGTGACCTGATTTTGCTGCTCATTACAGCTCCTGAGCAGTCCATCCATCTGCAGGGTGACAGGAGGCAGCTCCCGGTCTAGTCAGTGCTCTCAGCTACCCAAACTGCTGTTTCATCCTGTCCTTGTTCTTGAGAACAAATCTGAGCTTAACCTTCATGGCATCTCAGGTATTTGGAGACAAGGTTGCACTCACCCATAGGTGGGTGAATAGGAGGAAGGCCTTAGCGCAGGCTGCCTCTTAGCCTGGACTTGTGTGCATCCCCCAGTGCTGTGGAGCACAGCCACCCTGGCCTGGGGTGTGCCAGCAGTGCCGGGGCACGCAGCCATCCAGGTCCTTTCCTGGAAGGACACACAGCATTTAACAGCTTTACAAGTACCACTTTGGATTAGCAAACCAAGTGTGCCGTGCCCTGGCTGCTTTGGAGCAAAGCGCTGTGGGGCATGTCGGACAAAGGCAGTACCTCCCAGTGCTGCTGAACCAGGGGCTTCTGGAGGCTTCCTGCTTTACAGTCTGACCACACTGCTGCACAGGCAATACAGGGAACCCAGACAGATTGATTTTTTTTTTTTTTAAATTTTTTTTTTTAGCTATTGGATAAAGTGCTTTGGATCAAACACTAAAATGCTGAGATATCTCATTTTGTTTTAGGACATTTGGATGTGAGGTGTATGCACTATTCCAAAACCTTCAGAGTAGATTTTCCCTTCATATGTGTGGATAAGACAACCAGCCAAAATGTGGGAATCCTTGTGGTTCCAGTGCTTAGGACACCCTTCAGGAAGGGCATTGGAAGCCCAAGTTTTCCTCCTTCCTGCCTCTCTAGCCCTGACCACTGGGATACAATGCTTTCAGGAAAGGAAGGTCCTTCTCTCTTGTGAATGGTACCCAAATTTCTTTGTGGTTGCATTCTAAAGAGGATTTTTAAAGTTTAAATGCTATGATGTCAACCTTCTTGAATCTGTTCATAATCTTTCTGGTCACAAATACTAACTGGATTGACCAAATTCCTGGATGGGGTGTTTGATACCAGATGCATTTTATGGATGTTAATAAACTAATTGCTAAAGAAGCCCACAGAAACAAACCTTTTCCCAATGAAAATGTACTATGAGTAGCAGAGCAAGAGAGGAGAAGTTACTCTTGTTCTCAGGAGTTCTACTTACTGGATAATCTTCCTTTAGAAAAGTATGTGAATTGAAGTTATTCTGTTTTAATTGTGAAGGTGAAAGATTTTTAAGGCAATGGACTCTTACTGAAATCGGTATTTCTACAATCTTTTTTTTTTTTTTATTTTAGCTTCAAAACCACATAGGTATATGGAAAAAATCATTAGCTGTAACTCATTAGCTCTGTTCAAGCAGCTGCAAACCCTTAAAATTAATAATTTTCATCATGAGAAGTGAAGTCTGGGTTGTAAGCTGTAGCATTCATTCGGTGCAAAGTTTCAGTCTTGCAGGGCAGAGGTTGAGGAAACACCCCCAGAAATTAACTCACTGCTATCAATTAAATTTGTCATCTTTAAATCTACAAAAAATCTTTTTTTTAAAAGTGTCATTGTGATGTAAATATATCAAGCCTCACCCTAAATTGATTTCCTTTACCCTTTTAATACAGACTGCATAACTAGGAGAAGTATTAACAGGTCTCAGAATTTAATGAGAGAACTGACATAATGGAAATAACTCTTCTAAGGTTATAAAAATGCAAAAATTCCAATGGTCTCTTCAAGAGCAGATGGATGAAGGCATTTAAAAGCACTGCCAGATGTATTGAGATGAAAAATACGGTTAAACTGAAATACCTGCTGAAATATTTGCATTGCTTTCTGTGAACTAGAGGGGAAATGCAGCAGGAAGTAGGAAAAAAAATCTGCCACATATGATTTTCCAGGGGTTATGCTTGTAAGAATGAAAAATGGCAGTAGATTTTGTGCTCTCTGAAACTGCTGAATCACAGTTCTTGCACTCGGCTGCGGGAGACAGAGATCAGCAGGGATTTCCTCAGACTCCTGATGCAAGCCCCCCGCTCTGGGAGCGCTGCCTGGCAGCAGTTTGCCCCTGTTGATGGGATGTGTCTCTGCTGCGATACTGGTACGGGTGAGTACGGGCTGCAAAACTGGTGATGGAGGCTTAAACATCCTTCTGAAGGACTAACCTTGTGAAAAGAGCAGAGTCAGAGAGCCTTTTGATGGGATTTGTTTATTTTGAACCGCTGTACTCAAACACACCACTGAATTTCCTCTCTGATTTAAGCGTGGGGAAATTGGCTGCCAAGAGCTGCAAGTTCTAGCAGGCAAAGCAAAGGCAGTCTTCATTGTTGCAGATCTCTCGTTTTGACTTTGTGAGGAACTTTGATGTCTCACTCTGCAGTTAGGACTATCCCATGTTGTGTTTTCCTTTGTAGATAAATTTTTCTGCTTTTAACTGGAGGAATTCTGGCAACGTGGTCAAAGCTGCTGCTGTCACTGGGCTGTTACAGATCTGAAAAGGTGCAAATGGTTCCACAAAGTGTGTGCAGAGAATCCACAGCGAGTCTGGTGCAGATGCATTTCTTGCTGATTGCAGCATCTCAGAATGTGGTGCCCTTGCTGGTATCTCTGCTAAGGCAGCGGGGCATCGCTGTGTAAATATTAACCACAGTGCACAAAACCCCTTGAGAGAACTCGCTGTGGTTTAAAAATCTCACTGCTGATCTGCAGAGCTCAAGTGGCTGTGCTGGAGAACGGTTACACTTGTTCAGAACCCTCCCGTTGTCTCCTTGTCCTTGTGTTCTTGGCCCTGTGGAAATACCAGATACATCAGATGGTGTAAGAGAGATGTGGTGCAGTTATTCTTCACTCGTACGTTAGTGAGAATATCAGTAGGGTAACAGACATGTCAGTCGGATATTCACATCTTCCTGAATGAAGCCAGGAATCGTGACGACTTGTGATCTTTCTAAGAAAGAGGTGTGTGATCGTTCGATTTAAACCGAAAACCTTCAAAACAAAGATTTTCAATATATTGTGACTCTTTTCCTTTTCTCTAAGCTTGAGTATCTGGTTGATGTACTTTTCAAGGGAAGGGCAAAATTCAGCAAAGGAAAAAAATATGCCTGGTGTTGTTTCCTTGTGAATCCCACTGAAAACCTTAAGAAGAAATAATTGAGAAGTAGTACTAAACAAATATTTTGAGTTACCCTATTTTATTTTCTACTTCTCTTTTTATTATTAGTGTTTTAAGTTTTCCTCTTCAACCATAATGATTATAAATTCAGTGGAAGGTTATGTCTCACAATTGTGCTGAAGTTTCCAGAAAGTGCTGAATAGTATAGAATTCCATGGGAAATTATACCAGTATGCAGGATTCCACTTTTTTTATTTTCTGATTTTCATTATGTGTCTACATCCCCCTCTTCTTGGGAGAAAGTTTTTGGAAGCTTGGAATCTAAGGGAATTATGACACCAGGGATACTAAACTGAAACTAATTTGCAGACTTGTAAACAACCTAAATAAAAAGAATTTTCTTTAAATGCCTTTTTTAATTTATCAGCCTGTAGCTTAAAGATTTGTGTGTTGGTGATTGAGCATCTCTTGTTCCAGTTATATTTCCAGTGATTCCTCTAAAGAATAGACATGTTTGTGCATAGTTGACCTTTCTAAAAAGAAGTAGAAAAATGTATTTTGTCCTTAGGGGGAAAAGAAGCAACACTTAAAACTGTCTTTGTGCATCTTCAAGAAATAAGTAAAATAAATCCCATACTTTACTGTATTATGCAAATCCATACCTCAAGGCTTTAAACATACAATTAATTTGATTTAAAAAAAAAAAATTCTACTCCAACCTAAGTATATATGCAGTGAGAAAAATGTATATAGATAAGTTGATGTGTAGATAAAACATTACCATGACAAGTATGCCAAAGTTGCTTTAGATATGGAGAATTACCTCATTTATCTGGATGAATCTGGCAGTATTACCTGGTTACAAGTTGAAACCAAATACTTGCTCTAAGTGGAGAAAAATGGAATCAGTGGTATGAATGTGCTAACCTTTTTATTCCTTCCTTTTTCTCTTGATTTTTTTGAGGAGTGTGTAGACTTTGGGATAGAACTGTGAATTTATTTACAGGTGACTATTAGATTGTAAAATACACATTAATCTCTCAAAAGCGGAATGAACTCCCTCGCGTCATCATGCTTTCTTACTCTTGTTATCTTTAATTTCGGTCTTTGTGATCAGATGATGACATTCAGTGGAGCTCCTGACCATCTGATAGTGTCAATTACTTTCAGAACAGATTTGAAAAGGTCCCTTTATCATTAATGAATGGCCCCCCGTGGGTGAAGACAGATGACATTTAGGCTTTGGTATTTTTCGCTTAGTGCAAGGAACGGTTTCGCAGCGTTGTTAAATAACACTGAAGAATATGCATGAAGCAGCACTGAGAAATGTCACACTTTATCAGTGAGTGTTCACTATTTTCTGTGTGGTTTAGTCATGGAATATTCACTGCACAAACCCTGCTGGTCATAAATTTTCTTTGCCTTTTAACTTGCATAGTTAACGTGTGTCAAGGTGATCTCAAGCTGACTTTGAGCCATAGGAAGGGTGCGTGTGTGTCTGTGTACTGTTGTGGCTGTGATTTCAGCTGAGCTTGTTACTTGTTTGTGGTAATAGTAGAAGCTCATTCATGAAACTGTTTTCCATCTGGGTCAGATTTTTATACTTTGGCTGGTCTTGATGGTTCTGCAGCGCAGAATGTTGTGAGGAAACACAGCTCCCAGGCAAGTACAATGCTCAGTATCTTTGGCTGCAGTCTCACGTTTTCATTTGGTTGAAATGAATAGCTCTGTGCCAGAGCAGTTCCCTTCCCTTGCTTCTGCTGCTCTGCCTTCCCTCCCCACGGCTGCGTTGTGCTGTCCTTGCGGTTCGTAGGGATAGGCTGGCTCAACTCACTGGAACAGCAGAGAAATAGCCCCACGCTGCACAAACCAACACACCTTGCTGCTCTACTCTTTACTGCGTGGCTCCTTGCTGGGGGACCATAGGACGGAGGGGATTTTGTATGGGAGATTTTGGAAGGGTGGAGCCAGGTTCGAGGGAGGGGGTTTGCGGGAGGCTGGCTGAACACGACCTTCCCCGTCGGGCATTATTCCGCTATCGATCCAGCTCAACTGGAACTCCTTGTTCTGATCTATTGCTTTTCTTTGTATGCAAGACCTGTGATGGTACCTGTGCATGCTTAATTAAGGTGAAAGTAAGGGTTTTAAGGCATCAGTGTTTTTTACTGTGTTGTATATCTTACTGCATCTTAACGTCAAGTTTATCCCAGGGTGAATACCTGATGCATGCTGCGTCTCATAGTTGCTCATCAGGAGCTTAGCCACTGTGGCTGAAATAGCTGACTTGAGTTGGTGAATGTTAATAGAGACACTCCCAAAGGGGTTCTCTAAATGTAAGAGAAGGGTGATCTTTTCAGACTTAATGTCTAAAAAGCAAAGAACACCTCAAAAACTTACTTTACTTTTGGGTCAATAAGATTGCTATACTTTGAAAATCACAAAGCAGAGAAGAGGTGAGCTGTGTGACAGCGTTACAGATTCATCAAGGAAATAATACTTCGTTTTCTTAGCTGCTAAGTGATATAAGGCACGTGAAATCTCTCTTAAGATGAAAGACGAACTTGTGGAACTGCTGTCTAAATACACTTTTAGTGAGATGTGCCCTCTCTCCTCAGAAAACAATGCATATTTTTTGAATGTGTTTTTTTAGATTGCATCCACAGCATTAGAATTCTCAAAACATCTGTTTGTTTTTCAACAGGTATAAGAAAATACATAAAAAATAAAAATGGGTGAACTGGACCATGGAACATTCTTTACAACTGCTAGGATTAATGATGTAGGTATGTATGATGTCATGTTCAAATTCAATTGTTTCATCATAATCTAGAATAAAACTACTTATATTAATTCTGTGCAATTAATAGCTGCATATGGAAGCTGCTATTGCATTCTGATCATAGTCACAGAATGGTTTGGGTTGGAAGGAACCTTCAGAGATCATCAAATCCAACCCCTCTACCAGGGGCAGGGACGAGACCAGTTTGTTCAAAGCCCCATCCAGCCTGGCCTTGAACACTTCCTGGGATGGGGCACCCAGAACTCTGGGCAACATATTCCAGGGTCTCACCACCCTTGTAAAAAATTTCTTCCTTGTCTCCCAGCTAAATCTCCCTCTTTTAGTTTAAACCCATCAGCCCTTGTCCTGGCCCAACAGGACCTGCTCAAAAGTCCCTCCCCATCTTTCTGACAGGCCCCTT
>WTSP01019029.1:0-28121 GCA_025331215.1 Actenoides lindsayi | reverse complement strand
ACGCTGCTGGGGGTGCAGCCCAGGGTGCCAGTGGCTGCTGGGTGCCAGCGCACGGGGCCGGCTCAGCTCCAGCTTTTCATCCAGCAGTACCCCGAGGTCCTTCTCTGCAGGGCTGCTCAGTACACCCAGTGCCCAGCCTGGACTCATAGTGGGGACTGCCCTGGTTGTTGACTTGAAAAGAATCTTTCCTCAGTGAGGCACCATCTGGAGTCATGTTGCCAGACTTTCTGTAGGCATATGGCACATGGATATGCTTAGGAGAGACCTGAAGGAGGATCTTGGGATATCTTTGCAGATTGTACCTTAGCATTTTATATGGGACCCCTCTGCAAAACTGTGTCAGAGGTGCTGCTGCCAGCCACCCTGCTTTCAATAGCGAATGGAAAAAAATCTTGCTGCTAACACCTAATGGCCAGTTTCACTACTGAAGGAACCTAAAAACAGAGGTTGGAAAGAAAAGGCCCATTCCTTATCCCTATAAGCTCCCTAGCTTATGTAAAGTTACTGAGGATCTGTGCTCTAAATCTTTCCAGTACTGGGACAAAGGTGCAGGTATTTTCGTTTACCATTATAATTTTCTTGGGCTTTGGCAAATGTTATAGAAAATTGTAAAAAGAGATTTTAAAATCTAAAGGTCTGATATTTTTTATTTTTATTCGTGTGTGTGTATTTTTTTGTACACTTGTGGGTGTATATAAAAATGTATGAAATTTATTTTCTTTATAAAATATAAGACACATCCATTACGTTTCCTATTAAATACAAAGTTTGCATCCTATATGCCAAGACCCTGATTTTGGAGGTAATCTCACAAGGACAGACCCTACTGACTTCAGAAAATTCCTCAAAGTGAAGTCTTCAGTAGAAGAAGAAGCAGATAAAGATGAGTAGCGGGAATTCATGAGGTTCAGATATACAGGCTAAAGGAAGAAGCACATTGAAAGCAGAGATGAAATCAAATTATTTGGGGTTAGAGGTTTGGAAATTGAACCTGTCTTTCACTCCTTTTTCTTTTCTTAGATGTGAGGGACATTATTAAGTTGGTGAAGACGAGTTACCCGAGGAAGTACCTCAGATCCCTACTTTCTCTTACATTGCTTCTATATGTAGCTATGTATATTTTATATGGTTTATATAAAACTTGTAAGAATGTATAAAATACCAGATTATGTTGCTAAATTAAACTCACGACTTCTAGAGACAACTCTGAGGCTTCCAAACATTGCCACAAGTTTGTTTTGTTTAGAAACCCAGCATAGTAAGGACTTTGTTTTTTACCTAGATACCACCAAGTTTAACCTTTTTAAGTGAATGGATTCTCTCTGCTTATTCACTGTTCTCCGGTAGGTTTTTCTGTGGTTAGAGCAAATTAAGACAACCCAGCCAAATTAAAACAATGCCTCTCCCTGTTGTTTTATAGCATTCCTTGTTCTCTCAATCTATTCATTCACTGGGAAGGTTCATTCTCCTTCCCAGTTGTTTTCTGCACTGTTTGTTGTTGCTTCCTGCACACCAGTATACGCTTTTACATTTTTATCCTGTTTTTCCATGCTTTTTGTTGTCAACACTCTTCTCTTGTTTCGTATTGGTTGAAAGAAAGGGCACAAAAGAGATTACATGGATTACATTGTTTTTTGATCACATCTCTTATCCCTGCCAGGCTGTATTGAGGAATAAAGCTGGCACAGAGAAAGCAGGGTTTCACAGGCCAGGGGTGAGTGAGATCTTGTCACACAGGGACAGCGAGCTGGAATGTCATTGAGTAGTTCGAGGCAATGACAGTGCTGACATAGACCAAAGAAAACCAGTCAGGGTATTGCAATTTTGAGTCCCTTACCCAGATAGGGTTCCTACCCTGGATATCTCTGCCACAGTTCAAAACAAGTGGTGTGAGAGATCGATGCTAGTGAGATGATGGAGGCACTCCTCCAGATTGGGGATCAGATGTTAGAGTGGCAAGGCTAAAAGCTGACTGCAGTGTGAGGATTTGTCGTGGTGTGTGTAGAACAGGTCCAAAAACATTGACAGTGGGCTCTTGGAGATCTCTGCAGCAGCTGCAACAGGCACCGCAGGGGAGGTTTAGATCTTTGCCTCCTCTGGAAGATGACAGCATCCCACCTTTGTTCTGACACTTAGCTGCATCACAGTATGCTACCCTGGAATTAACTGAGGATCTCTGATGCTGGTACATCACGCTGTCATGCTTTCCAAAGATCGTGAGGTTCCCAAGCACCATATGAAGGAGTTGTAATTCATGATTTCTAGCAGTAGTTAATGTAATTTCATAGTACCAGTAACAGTTACTGGTTCTTTTCTAGTGAATATGACAGGCTGCATCTGCTCCCTTATCTCCCAGGTGCTCCCAGGCAGGGATTTACCTGCAGGGAACCTGAATGAGAAGTGTTATGGAATTGCACTGAAACAACTTTTTCTTCTTGGAATGTGGAATGATGTTCCATGATCTCTGCTGGACAATGCTGCAAGCAGTCTCAGAAAGAAGGGAAAAAATTCTTCCCATAGAATCTTGCTGGCTTAGGGTAAGAACTTTAGATTTGAATTGATGTGAATAAAAGCCCACAGATGAACAAAGCTACCTAAAGGCCTGAAAACTGTGAGAGAGTAGCTTATTCGTACTAATCTCAGAGGAGGGATAAAATGGAAGAAGTTAGCGGATCAAGCTACTGATCGTTTTTGTGTAAGGTACATAGTGAATAAAAAAGTACTCATAATACGAGATCAAAGCTGTAATCTGATTAGCATAGCACTGAGTTGGTGGAATAATTCACATGTTGAGAAGATTGGTGGTGAAGAAAGCAGGGCTGACGAGCAAGGAAGCCTTCCTTAGGTAGGTGGTGTATCCTCGCAAGTGCAGAGAGTGGAAACTGGAGGTGATGACTAGAGGGGAAGAAAGACGTTGCTCTGTTGATGGAGCCTAGTGCAGGCCAACAAGCCAGGAAAATCTGTCAATAAATATTAGGCAGCTTCTCTCTTTTTCTGTTGACAAATCTTGTTCAGACAGGGTCTGCAGCTTTGGTTTTCTGAATTCATTCCAATATGGTCTTCTCAGTCCTTGGCTCACCCAGTTTTAAGTGTATGCATGATATGCTTTGGATTAAAGCGAGCATGACATTATCATTCTTAGGAAGTTGGTGAGGGGGAAGAGAAATAGATTAGTGGATTTTTAAGGAACATGAATATAAGATCAAAGGAAGACTCCATAGTAAACTTGGGGTAACTGTTGTTCGGGGAATACGGCAGTCCCCCAGTGAAACTTTGTAAAGGGTTCGTTGGAAGTTATCTTCACAGTGTTGGGAAAGACCATCTTGGTTAAATCTTTATTGACTTCAATGGCTTTTTCCACGAAACTACTTCATCTGGGGTTTTTTGGACAACAGCCTTTCAATACTGTCATGGTCTTTCAAATGCTGATGATAGGACTGCAGAAAGTGCACATTATAATCCATACTACATGCAGCGGAAACCAAGTATGATGTTTTTCTTGCAATTTAGTGCCTTTTTCTCTTTTTTTTTAAGGCAGTACATTGTTTTCCCAAAGGCCTACAGAAGTTTAATGGAGAAATTTTGCCGTTTTTGTGGCTAGAGGGTCAAAGGAAATGTATTTGCAACTTGTTCTGCTCACATATCATTGGTGGTTTATATAACTTTTAGAAAAAAATTACTCCTGTTGCTCAATTACAATAAGTACTGAGGGTGTAGTTGTGTTCCAGTTTGTGAAATAAGAATGCACATATTGAAACTTACGTATTTCTGTATTAGAAGATACTAAAATTCCAGTGAACCCAGTTTAAAATGAATTATTCTTTAAAGTTCCCATATAAAAAAACCTTCTTACATAAACCCTTTGTAAGCAGACAAATGGTTAATGTTTCTTACATGATTTCTACTAGCTTATGTTTCAAGTCCTTATTCACCAAATAAGTCTTTGTTATGTAAACTTTTAATGTTTAAAATATATTGTTTCTAATTTCTATCACTAATGCTTTCATTCTATGACTCATGCTTAAAATCTATCTCCAGAATTTGAAATGACTGTATGTGTTTTATGTGATAACTAGAAAATCTGGTGATTCCTATGAGAAATGGTCTTTGCAACCAGAAGTATAAACCTGTTGATTACAAACAGCTACATGAACTTGCTGCAGTAGAAAAAACAGCATCTGCAAAAATTCAATTAAAGGTATGACTTTTATATTATTTGTAATGTAAGTGATTTTAAAATTCTGTGCTCATATTTCTTTTCACTGCCCTGAGGAATCTGAGAAGGAATAGGAATAACAAATTGCTGTAACTGTGTTCAGCAAACGGGGACAAAAGATGAGAGTTTATCACAGCGTTGTTGTGATTTTGACATGTTAATGTTAAAGTGTGGAATGTCTTTGAATCAGAGATGAAAATACGTGTGGATTCTGCTTCCTCAAAAAAAGACGGGAAAAATTTGTATTCTAGTGCTTTGAGGAAATTCATCCAGACTCATTGCGTAAACTGCTCAAAATACTGGAGGCAATGAAGAATTTGCAGGGATAAATGGGAAGGGGAGGTTGATCCAGAAAAAAAAGAATACCTAACCAAAAGAAAAACATATGAAGTGAGGATTTCCAGAAGACAAGCTGAGGTAAATCTTGAAAAGAAAATTAAAAGGGTTTTATAGCCATAAAATGTAATACAGAGCTGGACAGAAAGGTATATAAATAGCTGCACTGTGGCCTAGTTGGTAAGTAAGAAGGTAGTCTGTTTAATACCAGAAAAGTTGAACGGAGACTTCACCTCTGCTTTTATTAAGAATGAGGATTTATAATGTGTGGACAAAGCAGGGTCAGGAGCACAACTGAAGAAGCAGCAAAATTCAGAGCTGTCGAACTGGAAAGAAGACCTTTGTCGTGCCAACTCTGCAGTGCCCCGTTTATCTGGAACGCCGCTTGCCTTCACCGTTGAGGTAGGCAGCAGATGTGGATTCAGCCTGGTTTATTAGCTTAGGTCCAGTGCTGTACAAACACAGCTCTGCTGCCTCCAGAGGTACATCTGTTGGAGAAACAGTTCAGCTGCCACGTGAACGATAGCTAAACTGTTGGGTCTCGTTGGACCTCAGCGTGGTGTGGTTCGGGTGCCTTTGTGGCACGCTTCTGAAAGGGGGGTGGTTTCAGCCTTTGCGGTCCTGAGCTGGCTGCTGCTGCATTGGAGGTTCCGGCAGGATTGGCCGGCTGCTGTGTGACACCCCCCTGCAGTCAGCAGTCAGGCTGGGTCGTGTGGGCTGTGTCCTGCTGTACTGGGGGAATCACGGGGGGCTTTGGCAGCAGCCAGACCTCGCTGGGTAGAACTATTCCAGTTACACTGAGATGGATTTTAAAAGATGATGTGCTTTGAGTGTCTTTCTGTCTTGCTTTCCAGTGTGTCCTCTATGAATGTGTGTCACCTGGCTAGTCAGCCTCTGTTACATGCTGGAGAGCTGATGAATTTTTGGGGTTTGGTTTTTTAATTATTTTTTTTTTTTAATTTTTGTGCCATTCTGAGTGGGTGGTTCTGATTGCTTCCCACATTACCTACAAAACAGCAGGGAATACCTGGAATCTTTTTGTACAAGCTCCTTAAACAGCAAACCCAAATATATGAGAAGGCTGCTGCTCAGCTGTCATCCTGCTGTGCACTAAGTAGTTTGTTCATGATTTTGCAGCAGGCAGAATATAATATATTTTAATCTCAACGCATGTGTCTTGAAAATAGAAATACTTGGAAAACTATTTATGAGTTTAGGTCCTTCCCATACAGCCTATTGTCATGCTGTGGCTATTAAGCCACCACAGAATTTGAAGTGTTGCTCTTCTTATTTTTAATGGGACAGCCAAAACACAGATGTTCTTTTACCCTGGATGATGAATAAGTACTTGTATACTGCAACCAGCTGGGACAGGGTTGGAGGGTGAAAGGGATTAGGAATAAACAGGTTTTGGTTTTAGCTGTGGATGTCCAGAAACATTCTTCATATTTGTACTTTTAAGAACTTCCCTTTAAAAAATGGTGCTTTCTTTGGAGAGTATATGTCAAACTGCCAAAAATGCAGGTGTCCAAGAAGCCTCCAATCTCTCTGGAGTGTGTGTTTCTGCCTCTGTGTCATCCTTTTCAGTTGTGAGGAAATAGTGTAAAATGCTGATCTAGGAAACACTGTAGAATAATCTGCTTTTAGTGTACAACTGTTTCACTGATGGGTGTTACATGTTTAAAAAAAAAAAATAAATTATCAAATCCCCAGAAAGAAGTGATTTCTGAAGAAATTGACACTGATACACATTCAGCTGAAATAGTTCCTTTAGGCTGAGAAACAAAATAGAAGAATAGAATAAAATTACCAATTGAAACAAACCCCTCCAGCAGTAATGTTGTTTGAATGCTTTTTCAGAAAACTGCAGATCCAGTGTGAGGATAACAGAGTTTTGTAGGCTTAACCTGTGCTAACATGGCAATTTATTGTCTCTTCAGCCCTTGGCAGTTCTTCTGAACAGTTGCAATTTTGTGGATGGTCTTTGGAATGAAAGATTATGCTGAAGAGCACAGAAACTATGCAAAATGCAGTGCCTCAAGTTTTCTGGTGTACATGACTGAAGGACCTGACCAGATGATGTCTTTGGCATGCATAAAATATAATTCAGAGTCCTCGTTCAGACAGGATTGCAAAGTTCAAAGGGAAATTTGCTGAAGAATTATGGGTTTATGATAAAGTTCTTAATAAAACTCTGTTAAATTAATATCTAAAGCATATCTGGAAGTTCTCTGAACAGAAGTTATTAAATGAAATACATCGGCTAGTGACATAGCCGTATACTTTTTTGTTGTTCTGCTGCTGTTTCTTAATTATTAGTAAATGGAATGTACATGGCACAAACAGGCATAATTTACTGGTTACATAATTTACTAGTTACATGCTACTGTCCTGAAAGCCTTGAAACAAAACAGGGGATTGCTCCTGCACATCCTCTCTTTGTATTTACAATAGAAATGTGAATCAGAGAAAAAAGACATAGTTTCTTTACAATATAGCTTCCTTTAATGCATGTAGATATACTCTATCAAAAGTTCTGGCAGCTATTGATGGATTGGCAGTACTAAATTCTACTGAATTCATTCAAGCTTTAAGCTAGTTTTCATCACCTGTCTTTTGGTATTTCACCTTTTCAAGCATTTTCCAACTGTGGAGGTAATAAAATGTACATGCTGAAAACTCCACAAAGAATACAATGTGTTCCCACTTACTACTTTTTTGTGGCTGATTCAGGCAATCCAAATTATGAAGTGCTGGGTTATTCCTCCATCGAGGCAGAACCAAAGGAGCAAATGGTAAATCAATTATTGACCATTTAAGAAAGAAAAATACAGCACATATAGAAAAAAAGCCATTATTGCAGCAGTTCTACATAAATGTCATTACCGTTGCTATAAAATAATTTCAAGAAGATATTAAAATTTATGTACAGATCTACTTTATTTGACTTTAGTTTTAGAATTGATTTGAAGATGTATGTATTCTCAAATGCCTTTAAATACAGTATTCTGTTCACTGAAGTCTGGTTTTAAGCACCTAATGATAATCAAGAGAAAGCAGTAGCTTTATAAACATCAAGGTATGTAAGAAGCAATACACATGAGACTTTAATTCAAAAGCATTGTAACATACTGACTGAAAGCATAAGCCAGGTGTTTTCAAAGTCTCTTGTAGTCCAGTCACATATTGCAGCTTCCTGCAAACCCCTTGTTTCTCGTTCCTTGTCACCTGCCCTCTCCATAGCATCTAATGCGACTTCATACCCCAAGAACTCCACTAAGAGAGGCTTGCTGCAGAAGCACAGTGGATTACCCACATTCTAGCTGGGGTTCCTCCTTATGTGACTGTCTGGAAACCAGGTATATTCAAGCAGATATATTAATCTCAGGTTCATCTGAGAGGTGTAAATGTTCCTTGTTTCAAAGTCTTAGGTATTGTGATTTGAAGTAAGATTTTTAGCTTTGTTGGTGGGTGAATGAGAGGCTGTGATTCGAGGAGTGATGGGATTCTTGCTTACCTGCGCATGAGTGTGGCTGAAGCTCAGGTGTCCTGGTGGAGCAGCGCGCTGGTGCCACGTGCCCAGCCGTGGAGCGCACGCCTGCAGGGTTTGCTCTCCGCGTTCTCAGGCACGCGAGCGCAGAGCGGGCGATGTGTGGTGGTGTCCAGCTGTCACTGGGCAGGAGGGCTGGATAAGCATTTGAAGCGGAGCAGGTGACTTCTACCTGCACCCAGTGGAAAGCCAGCAGTTTTAACTCGGAAGGTCATTTCTTTCCTGAAGTGGATGTGGAGTGAGATCTTCAGTCATTTTTCCTTATTATGAACTAGGACAGAATTTATTTTTTTTCTTGTACTGCTACCAATTAGAAAAATATATCTGGATGAAGGAAGGTCTGGGGAGGAAAAAGAAGGGGGTTTGGGTTTGTGAATTGCGGGAGCCTCTGGAATCAGAAGGGGTTTTGCAGCTAGAAGTTGTTGCCCAGGACAGGGCTGAGGTCAGGTGTTACGGAGGAAGGAGATGGCAAAAAGAGAAGGGACAGGAAGGGAGCCAGTTCTGAACTGAAATGCTGCTTTGTCCTGAGTATCCACTTAGAGGCCAGAGGCCAGTCATGATGGTGGAGGAAGTGAGAAAACCCACTTGTCTCAGGGGCTTCTGGCAGCCACAGATTCGTTCTGATCCTTTTTCCTTCACTGTTGGTGTCCAGAGTCTTCTGGCTGCCACTTCCATCAGCCTTTCACTGACAGCTTTTCCTCCAGTTTAAGCAGTAACTCCATGTATCTCAGAAGCACGTATTTCTTTTTTATCTGAAGTTGGAAGCAATGTTTTTGTGAAGCCCTCACACAGTTTCAGAGCCTCTTTAATTGGATAGATTTTGAAAAAGAAGTCTTTTTTAGTAATCAATTTTTGAAATTCTTTTTCTTGAAAGACGCACTCTGTCTCACTCTTTCATCTTCCCACCTGTAGGAAAGTGTATTTTTCTTTCTCCTGCTTATCTTCTTCCCTTCGCCTCCTGGGAAACAGAGATGGGAAAGAAAAGGAGAAAAAGGAAGAGAAGAAAACTGGCTGCAATTTTTCCCCTCACTTTCTCCTTTCATTTAATTGTGATTTGAAATGAATTTTATTTTTTTCCTTAAAATTGGTTACATTTGAACCTGTTGTTCTTTATAAAACCAGTTTTGAATGAAGGTTCACCACTCTGTAGTTAGAAGCTTCTACGTGAAGGCATTTGATAAAGCTATTGAACAGATTCAAAAGACTTACAAGCTTTAATTTTTCCTGCAGATTAAAAAAACAGAGCACATTTCAAAGATTAACAAAGAACAAATGCTGCTGAAACAGCATCGTCAGGTGTGGTGGCAAGAGCATAGAAGACTGAGTGTGAACAGGTAAGAGCCGAGGAATCCTAACTAGCCGTTATTGAAGAAGTACTTCAGCAGACAGAGATTCTGCTGTGACATACTTGATTCAAGGGGCATTAAGAGGAAAAGGTTAAAATACTCGAACTGCAGATAATTTTTAGTTCAGGGAATGGGAGTTCATGATCTACATTGAAAGGGTCTGCAGACATGAAGAGAACACATAAAGAGAAGGGAGAATAGAGGGGATGGTTTTCTGCATCTGCCTCTCCATGATGATCTCGTGTATTTGTAAGAGTGTTAGAAGTTTTCAGATACTTTTTAATTCCTTGGTGTCTCTAGATGTGCATTTTGAGTTCACGCTGACAACAGGCAGCATTAATACTGTTCTTGCCTATTGACTTGTGTACTGTATATGCAGCAGATCACCGAGAGCATTTTTTGCTCAGAGGAGGGTGGCTTCCACTCCACCTTCATGTCCAAGTCCTGCACATACCTTCCCAGGCAAAGACTCCCCATTTTTACTTGCTTATTAGAGTATTTGAGGCTTATCATTCTTGAAAACTTAATGAATAAGAAATGAAAGCTTCTGTAAAACTCATATTTGTACCTTCCAGGCAAAAAGCAGAAGCAGAAATAAAGACATTTCTTGATGAACAAAGCCAGAAGGACAACTTTTTTATGGATATGAGGGATTTAGGTAAGAATTTTTTATTCATTGACTATAATAAATAATCAATAAAAAATATTTTTTTTTTGTTTGAGTTTTTAAATCCCTGTCTTAACAGGTTTAGATTTAGAAATCACAGTGCCGTGTGTAATATTTTGTGTGTTTGAGAAAGCTTTGTGTTTCATTTGGATATAGAGCATAAATTATCGAAGGAGCAGGATATATACCAAAGAAACACTGTAGCTGCTGTCTGGCAACTAAAAGAGAATTTGAAATTCAGGCTGTCTGAAATGCAGTATGATCTTTCAGAAGAAACTTGTCTGCAATCTAAGCTCAATCCAGTTGAGATGTTGCAGCAGGTTGGTATTTTGCAATTTATTATCACTGTATTTGTAGCATTTAAATTTATTTTTATGTAATACTTTGAGAATATTACTTGCATTCAGAGTATCCAGTAACCCCTGTACTCGGTGTAGTATAAATCTGCAAAAACATAGCAGTGTAGAACTGGAAATCAGACTGTGTTTCTAAACAAGAGATTTCATGTGATAGCAAGATAAAGAAGTTACAGTAACATATTTTATGAAATAGATCAAATTTGTGAAGAAGCAGCAGAAGGAAATTTTGGAATTCCATATCCTTGAAAGTCTGGCTTTGGAAAGAGAGCTTGAAGACTATAAAACAAAAGTAAGCATTTCCTTAGAAGTTTAATTAACAGTTTTTTGAGAGAGAAAATACAACGCAGAGTAGTCTGCTGAGTAGCGTTTTTCCATCACAGGTATTAGCAGATTCTTTTGACGTGGTAAACGGACTTTGCCTTGAAGTTCCTTCAGCACTACTGTCTTTGGAATTCCCCTACCCTGATTTGAAGACCTTAGTTATCGATGAATACCGAAAGCTTGCAAGTGGGTACTGGTCTAAGCTCCAAGAGATTGATCAACAGCTAGAAGTTGTATATAGGTAACAATGTGTCTTTGGGATTTCTTTTCTTGGGTGTAAACTAATTAACTATAATGTATTTTGTCATCTATAGGTCCTGCAGTTCCCTTTGCCATGAGAGTTGGTTCTGTTCTATGCAGAGCAAAGGGTAGTTGACGTGCTGGCCATCTCTCTGGGGTTCTATAGTCAGTAACTGTTTGCACAGCTGAGAAAATTGAGGCAGTCCTTTCAAAAGCTCTCAGCTGAGATAATAAGTGAAATGCTTTGTGGATTAAAGACCCAGCAATCTGGTGTGCATCAGATGGCCTCTTCACAGAAAGAATCATTTCTATTCATACAAAAGCATGTATGGTAATTACTCTAGCAAATTTATGCCAGAAAAGTACAGTCTTTCTGAGGGAGTTCTAGAATGTATTTATCCATAAAGCAGATAAATAGGTCCAATCTTCTCACAAATTTTGAAGCACTGCAATAATTCTCATCACAAAGAAATGTGAAAAAATGTACGGAGCTCTGACTCAGAATAACTGAAAGAGGGAGAGATTTTTCTGTAAACCAAAAAGTTTATAGAAAGAACATAAATATTAATAATATCTAGAAATGTAACATACCTATATATTAATAGTGTAAAGCTTAGCTTTTCTGCTGAGACTAACTTGTCCAGGAGATGCTGAACTGCAGATACTGGACCAGCTTTGACTTCTTTATGCCATCTACCGATATTCCTCTGGCTTAGAATGCTGTCAGGCTTTCAGAAGGTCAGTGGAATTGTTTGAAGCCTGGGCAGAAGAAACTGGGGAGAGCAGAAAGTCCCAAGATTCTTTGGTAAAACGATCACGCTGCTTCTAAATCTCCTTTTTCTATAGACACCTCCAGCGCAGCACTTAAATCTTCTGCCTCTGCTGCTGAGTTCATTTGGGGGTGTTGAAACTGGTTCAAGCTGTTGGATCCCATAGAAAGTGATGTTATAACCTGCTTATCTTTTGTAGAAATCGTACAGATATTCTGTAGATTCATCTGTTACCTGACACCTGTATATTATTACTGTAATGTCCTTGCTGTCAAAACATGATACTTATTAAAAATTGTTCTGATCTTTCCCATATTTATAGCACTTTAAGCAGCAAGTGGCACATTTACAGCAGTTCCTTTGCTGCTGTCTCTGATATTTTGTTACAGTTGCTCTTGTGGAAGAAGTTTTAACTACCTCCGTGAGAAAATCTGTGACAAATGCTAAATCATTAAATATGTACAAAGTATTTCTAGCGGTTTTAATTGAAATTGTGTTAAAGTTTATGATCAACACAATTCTGGTGGAAATTCGTAAGTTTAAACTGCGTGATTCACACAGCATGTGTGCTACTGCATAACAGACAAATACCAATGTAGGTGACAGAATCTGTGAAAATCGTTGAAAAATCTACTTTCATTGATTATATGCCATGTTTGAGTCTAGGTCTTGAGCTACCTAATTTTACTCTGATAATTAAGTAACATCAGCACTTAAAGATAAGACCCCATATTTATAAGGGAAAGAAATTCAATTGTAGGCATGAAAACATGGTGGTACTTTGAAGGAATTAAATGATGATACCTAGGTGGGGAAGAATGAAATGGATGTAGCTGGCAGAAATGCTGGTGGTGGTGGCAGTGGCAGCAATCTGCTGGTGGGATGTGAGGGTAGGTCGTGTAATTTGGATCAGTGGGTGCCAGCATTGTTAGCTGGGAACGCGTGAAAGTGTCAATCAACCATCAGCAATTATCTCAGATGTTTTATTTAAAGTTAAGTCTTTGGGTTTGGTTTGGTTTGTTTTTTTGCTTGTTTGCCTTCTGGTCTCCAGACCTTTAATGTATTCCTCATTTATGTTTCCATGAGTTTATCCACAACAACATGAAATATAAAACCCCCATAAATTAAATAATATGTAAGCTAAATATATAAAAAGCAAGACTTTCTTCTTGTAGAATTGCTTACTTCCAGGATCTGTTTTATAAAACACACAATACTTTGTCACTTCTTACATTTATATTGGCTAATTTGCATGAAAATATTTTATGAGTTTGGAAAGAGACGGCCTTGTGATTGAAGTCTTCTGGAATTCATCAAGCTAACTTTGATCCAGCTCACGTGGATAATACCATCAAAGACTGAGTGGCAGATTGTTGACCTTGGTGTGTATCTTCTGTACTCCACTGATGCATGCAGCCTCAAAGAAGCCTTTGCAATGATTGTCATTGCTCTGTGCCCAAAGATGCCAAACGTTCTCCCGCAATAGGCGATTCTGTCTGGTTTGTAAGGTGCGAAGTTGCTCAGCAGAACAGCAGGATTGTATGATAGTATATGATTATACGATCGCTTGGTCACTTCACCTGAGGATCCTGTCGTTCTTCCTCTCTCATCATGTGCTGGAATGTACAGTAGAGAAACCTTAAGTTAATATCCTTCTGGCATTACACATTTCGGTGTTTAACTGCTAGGACTGTCTGGAACAGAAGATTTGGAAAATGTTCATAGAGTTTCCAAAGAAGAAAAATCAGCATAATATTCTGGTCTGCTGCATTCTTTGTGTGCTTTTCAGTCCTAGTAGAATGCTTTTAGAAACTGAAAAAGAAGTTGTGGTTGGTTTTATTTTGTGGCTTGGTTTTTATTTTTTTTAAGCATAACAGAGGATTATAAGGTTTCATAATTCAAATTCTCTTTGTTTACTGATGCTAAAACAAATGTTTGTGTTTGGGAAACACCCAAGTCCTGAGTTATCCCACAAATTGTGGACTTGGAACTGCTGTGTTTGTTATAGCTGATGATTCTCTAAGCGCTATTATATTATTTGCTACGGTTTCCAAGGATGTCTGAATTATTTAAATAACTGAAGGATGAATGGAGTATTGTGAATTCAGCAGTGCATCCTCCGCAGCATCCTTCCAAATGAATGGGATATTAGAGCTAAGTCAAGTAAATTTGGTTTCTCTTTTCAGGCCTCTTCCCAGGGTGTTTCTGGCACAACAATCGGCACCGACACAATTAATGGCCAGGGAGGTTCAGGGCTCACTTGGCGGTATTGTCACAGTCTGTGCCTGCAGGTTCCGCAGGCAGCGGTGGCTGTGGTGAAGGGCACGTGGGGGGCAGGGGGTGGAGGGGGTACCTGCCCTTCCCACCGTTTGTATTCCACAGAGTGTGCAAAGCCAGGGATTGCTGCCGGCTACATCTGTTCCAGAGGGAGCAGCTGCCTCGGGGTTGCTGAATACCCGACAATTGCTGTGTTTCAGTTCTGACACAACATAAAGATCGCACTGTTTTCTGGTGCAATGACACACACAAGCAAAGCAAGCACTACGTTTCAGATTTGGGTCGTGCATTCAGCCTTGTAAAAGTTTGTCAATATCTTGATGCTGAGGGAGCCTGGTATTAGCTTAAATATTAATGTAAAATGCGTTGGCACTTCTCAAACTCATTTTCGATGAGATCTTCCTTTCTGGAATTTTACAAAAGTTAAGTGAGGTGACATCTTGAATTCAGTCAGGCAGGATATTTTGAAATTCTCCATGCATTTAGTGGTTACGAATACCCTGGGCTGAATCACTCTGCGTTGTTGTGGGGTTTTTGGGCTATTTTTCTATGGACAGCTGACAAAATCTCAGCACAGATGACAAATTTTGGCACAGCTGACAACCAAGGCACTGGCAGTCAGTTTGTTCCCACTTACAATAAACTACTTGTAGCTCCAGCTAGAGCTGGTTGCTCCCCTGGAGTATCTTCCACAAGCTGCAATTTCTCCATCTTGTTCCCGAGGAGTGCAGAGATTCCTGGTTAGCTGCCCGTAGAGGAATGTACAGGTCTGAGGGAACCGTGACAGACATGTGAGATGCAGGAAGCAGAAACTGGTGCAGGACTGGTCCATCTGCCCTTGTGTGCTGGAGGCAGAGGAGATTACCAGACTGGCCTTCTGACCACAGAGTCAGCAGTTTTCTCTGCTCTCATGATGCGGTGTTTTCTGACCAAGGTGTGTCTTACTCCCCTTGTAGATTGGAAACCTGCATTTGTTCACAGGCACAGGCTTTCACATACTTTCTGTATGGTCAGAAACACCTAAAGTAGGTTGTTACGATTCTCAGCTCTTAGAACTGTCTCATTACTGCCACTAAAATAACGTGTTTAAACGGCAGCATGCTGAGGTGAACCAGGACTCAGAGAAGAGGATTACTGATTTCTTTCACAAATTACGAGAGAGAGTTCAAAATCCAACTCATAAACTAGTAAATGCTCTCTTAGTATGGCTGGTATTCCCTCTGAGTGAAGGCTAGCGGGGTTTTATGGTGGTTCTTCTTATAAATAAATAAAATACTGGTGCTGGAAAGACAAGAATGGTAGGTGTTATCTTAAGAAAAAAATACTTTTGTACTCAGGTCAGCATCAGTAGGAGCAGTTGCAGTGAAAGAGATTTAAATAATTGCAAGTAATAATTAATTTGTTTGTTAAGATTATTCTTCAGGAAGCCCGTACCTCAGACCATCAAATAATGACACAAAGATTCTAAAATTAATAAATGAACTGATTGCATAGAAAAGCTCCCTCTAGAGAAAAGAGAGGAATTTAAAACATTAATTTCTGAGGTTCGTTTGCAAGATGTTTTTCTTAGAGGCAGTAAATGCTTGTCTTTGGAGATCTGTGTCTTCCGTTCAAGACCTGCAGATTGAAGGTTATAAGATATTACTGCTGCTGTTCCCTCTTTGAAGGATTCCTTAGCCCCATTTCACTTTCCGGGGCACTATTTCTTCTTTGGATTTCACGTACAAAGAACCCCTCAACTCAGACATCTATATTCATTGTCTGACTTGGGAACTTTCAGCAATCACCTATAAAAACCCACTCATCGCTGTTCTGCTTTTGCTAATGTAATTTCACTTTTTATGTTGTCTTCAACATTTGCTTGGTTGTTGTCAGTTGCTGCAAATAAACTTTTTTACAGGAGCTGGATCTTTTCTCTCTCCCATTTCGAAGGCACCTCCATTTGTTTCATTTCATGATGGCTGGATTTAATAGCAAACAGCTGGCTCCTAGGAAGTTTGTCAGATATTTCACACAGTTTGTAAGAAGGGAAAGGAAAATAGGTGGAAAGTATGAACAATTTGTATCTATGTCATGTAAGCTTGTAGAGGGAAAGCTGTCTCCTTCCACAACTTTGTTAATTTTAGCCTATTAATGAGTTTCCCAGTCAGGATGATTACTGCTATTGTTGCTATAGTATTGCTGGCCCTAAATTGTATGACAGAAGCGGCGGGGAGCTTTTCTGTGAGAGCTGTGCTGCAGTACACCCCGCACGCAAGGGAGGAGGGAGGTCAGTGGTGTGGCTGAGTGGCAACGCCTGATCCACCCTGCTCCCTGCCTCGGGAGCACCAGCTGCGAGTTGGCTGGTTGTCCTCCTCCTTCTGAGAAGTTGGAAGTTCTTGGCTGCGATTTGTGAATTCTGCTGGAGCTGTCAACAAACGCAGATTGTGAACCTTTCTCTGGCGTGGAAAAGCAAAGGCTGAAGTGTCAGCGTGTGCTCTTTGTCCTGTGGATGCTTCAGTCCTCTTCAAAGTTCGTTTTCCATGTGTCGCTTTCATTTACTCCATTGATAAACAGACAAGCTGCTCACACTACCATGGAGGGCCCACTAAGAGTTACTGCTTCATATTTTCCCATAGAAAGAGCCCTTCCATCACTGGAATCTCCCTGTAAATAGCGCAAATGTTATTATTGCAGAACTCTCTGTTTTGATGTGTTTGTGGCACTAATGGCCATAATCATGTTATTGGAGCTTATCAGAGGGAGCAGGATGCAATTTCTCCTTGTCTGGCCATCTTCTTTGTGACGCTGTCTGCATAAAAGATTAACTCTTAACATTTATTCAAAGAAAAACAAAATACAGAAAAAGTACACATAGAGTACAAGAAACAAGGTGTGAATTACTAGGGAGTAGTAATGTTTCGTCATATTTGGTTGTCATTCTGATCCTGGAATACTGATAAATGGTATAGTAGTGAAATATCTTATAGTAAGCTAAGAATCATTTTTATTTCATGAAAATCAGAGGGTGAAGAATTGAAGGGGGGAGGAAAGAATCTGATCACTAGATGTCTCCAGAAAGATGGGTGAAGGTTAAATCCCTCTTAAGACCATGATGGTAGTAAATAAAGCTCATTAATCTGCCTGAAGAAATCTGTAAAATAGATGCTTTTAGGTAGGTGCGGATAAGTGGACCTCTGTCCAAATCTGCTAACTTCACAGCAAAGCATGCAGCAGTAGAAAGTGCCAGTAGAGAGGAAAAAAGGTGAAATGCATGTCATTAAGAGGTTGAGTTCCCTTGCCTGACAGGATATTGCTCGGAAAATGCCGTGTTGGAATGGGATGTTGTGTCTCTGCGTTCTTGAGATGTGTCTGTAGGTGAAGCTTTCCATTTCTTAAAGCTAACAGGTCTGGGGATGTTTCCTTGCTTCCTCTCTCTGTGTCCCAGCATATGGTACACCGGTGACGGTACCCATGGCTTCACTCTGCCGTGTTTTTTAAAGAAAAGTTGTGTTCATCTGGATTACACAGAATTTTTTTAGTACTTGTGTTCATCGTTTTCTCTTTGGAGATACGGCTAGATAGTATCGTAAGATCTCGTTTAGCATTACGTATGAGCATCTCACAAAAATCCCCCTCTTCTTCAGTAGCCGGCGCTTGTGCCCGTGTGGGGTGTAGGCTGTTGTGACAGGCCACTGAACGCGGTGCCGGGCGATACCGAGACGCCGCTGGACGCGGTGCCGGGCGATACCGAGACGCTGCTGCTGGCTCAGGAAGTCCGAGAGCTGTGAACAGTTGGAGACTGCAGGAGTTTGGTGGGGGGTAGAGTCACGTGATTGCCTTCTGTTAATTTTCCCCAGGCTTTTAGTCTCTTTTGAAAACAGGTCACTGGGATAGAGGGACCTTTTGGTCTGACTCAGTGTTGCCACTGGGATGTTAATGCTGACAATAAAAGCCTGACGTTAATCCCTTCGAGGCGGAGAGTTCAGACTGAGGGTAAAATCTAATCTATTGAATCCAAACCTGTGGCACTGTTTTAGTTTTATGTAGCTTCTCGCTACTCTAGTTTTCTGAAATACACGCATGCATACTTATTTACTGCACCTCCTGGTTTAAAAACCTGAGAATCTCATGCCTTGCTGATAAGTTTGTGGCTGTCAGAAATTGGTTTCAAACTCTCTTTGTTTCTTTATTTAGCGATGTACAAGCATTATCACTTCATGCATTTCATTTTGGTCATTTATTTTAGTGCTCAGTGGTAGAGACAGATCATCTTCTTCCTTTTTCCCACGGTTTTCTCCATGTGGTCATTCATGTAATGTACTTGAGAAACACGATCTCTTTCCCCAGTAAAAAGCCAGGTTAGAAAAGGAACAATTCCCTCAAGTGATGGCATGATAAATGCTCACATTAGAAAAGCAATGCAGGGTTGCTTTCTTTCATTAGAGTAGATCTAAATTTCTCAGCTCCGACCCAACACCCAGTTTACAGGTTTGTGATCCCACTGAAAGTTTAGGCCTTTAAAAATAAGCTAGAACCAAATACTAAGTTATACTGAGGCTGATTATTTTGCATTTCTGTAGGAACATTGACTGGAAGGAAGAAGATCAGTGGGTTTTTCAGACTGTTATCAACCAGTATCCAAGAGATCTTCACAGGAGGAGGACCTTGTACCTCGATGTGCTGCAGAGATACCTTCCCCACAAATCCCGGCATGATCTGGTCAGTGTTGTTTTAAATGATCAGTTAGATCAATTCTTACATAAATCATGTGGTGAACATTTGTATCAAGGAATGTTTCACAGAATCAAGGAATGTTAGGGGTTGGAGGGGACCTCGCAAGACCATCTAGTCCAACCCCCCTGCAGGAGCAGGATCACCTAGAGCAGGTCAGACAGGAACATGTCCAGGCAGGTTTGGAATGTCTCCAGAGAAGGAGACCCCACAATCTCTCTGGGCAGCCCGTTCCAGTGCTCTGTTACCCTCACAGTGAAGAAGTTTTTTTCTCATATTTATGTGGAATCCCCTATGTTCCAGCTTGCACCCGTTGCCCCTTGTTCTATCATGGGACATCACTGACAAGAGATTAAAAATTATTTTTCAATTTATTTTTAAATTTCTTACTTATAAGTTTTATTCTGCACAGTGAAGAAGGGACGTCTCTGTCTCCAAAATGCATGAACTTGAAAACCTGTCAGTTCTTGAAAAACAGCACTGTGGATACTTCATAGTTCCATCTACTCTTCCAGCCAAATTCAAAAAATTAATTTGTCAGCATTGCTTTTGCTGTACAGTTTTATCGTGTCATGCTTTTCTGCTTTTCCTGATATTTTTATTTTTTATGAGGCTGTATAGCGTTGTTGCACTGTCTAGGAATAGTTATTTTAATTGGTCTGTGGAACATATATAGCAGGAGGAGTGGAAAGTTATCTCCTGCTCTCAGGGAGAGGCTATTTTTATATGTGTAATGCCTTTCAAATTGATTGCAGATTCCTTTTACACTCCACCGTGAATAAGCATATAGCAGCTAATAGAGGAACCCATTTCAAGGCCAGAACACTTCAGGATGTCATAAGTAAAGCAGGAATCTTTTTTTATCTCTGCACATATTTTTAGACCATCTATTTCCTTGTAATTGAGGAGTGCCTAGTGCAAAGGAGTGACGGTGAAGTGATACTGATAATTAGCACAGTATTGCCAAAAATGAAGTTCTTGTGGGTTTCAGAACCTTTTGCCCGTGAGAGCTGGACTAAATAATTACATGCTTTGTACAATGTAGGTATATTTTTAAGCATAGTCCTAATTCTTTGAAGGTTGATTTTAAAATTCAAAAATTCTAAATTAGAAAGATGGGATTTCTGCACTGAATTGGTATCTTTTAGTATGTCTGTTAGCAGATGAGTCAGCATCCCCCTGTCCCCTGCCAAAAGCCTGGAAATTAGCATCAGGAGTGTTCCCCTTGACACCTGTGAGCAGCCAGCCATCTCCAGAATCTCCTTCATCCCTGTAAGGTGTATTTCGGGGGATAATAAGACAGGTCCAAGACTCTACTGCCTCAGGCTATGCAGCTTTATCTGTCACTACTTCTGTCAAAATCTCGAAGCTTGAATGTTCCTTGGGAACCTCACTGAGTAAGGCCAAAGAAGGTGTATTTAGGGTTAACCACTCACTGCTTTTGTTAGGTGCTGACCTTGGTGGTGGCAATATGCTGCTGGGCAAGCTAAAAATCTATTTACAAATTTCCTGATAGGAAAGAAAAAGTGAAGCTAGTTCTCATCTGCGCGGCATTTGTACAGCGGTTTCGGTTGGTGTTCTGCTCATAGATCCTAATTGGCTTTGAAGAGCCTGATCTTGCCAAAAGTGCTCGGTATCTCTGAAGATGTATTGAAAGGACTTGCATTTTGTGTGCTGTAGGGCAGGAAGGAACCATCGCATGGAATTTATTCATCTTGTGGAAGTGTAGCTTGGAACAGAACAGTGGGACGTCAGGCTGTTGAAGTGCCATGTGGTACAGGCAAACAGTCCAAGGCTGGATTGGTGTCACCACCTGCCCACACTGGGAGCCAGCAGCGTACCTGGCACCAGACGATGCTTCTGGGCCCTAAATTGTGGATTCCATAGGACTATTGCTGATAGAATAATTAAATCGATTATATTCAAGGCTTGCAAAAATATCTCAAATGATTTTATTTTATCGATAAATAGTTTTTAAACCTTTCTGGCACACTTTACTTTTTTAGGTTGTCCATGAGAAGGCTTGGGAGCATTACCATTTCATGAGGAATCAGCGCAGAGCCTTGATATTAAGTTGGGCCCAGGCTAGGAAAGCCTTTCTACTGAAGGCAGCCATGACTGCTGCTGAAGCCTCTGCTGCTCATGAGGCAGGAGTGGTGTTGGCTCACACCAGACAAAAGCAACAGGAGATCTGTGCTGAGCTGAAAGCAAAGGTAGGGTCAGTTGTAAATCTATTGTGTCCAGATCTAGATTTACTGGTAAATTCAAAATGAAGTTATGGTGTTGAAGTGGAAAAAACCTAACTGAATGTAGTTTTCATAACCCTGGTTTACTGTCCTGATCAAATTGTTTGGGGCAGTTACAGGGGAAAAAAAGCAAGTTGTAGCCTGTTGGCACAGATCAGTATGATTGTGAAACTTGACTTGCAAATGCTTTTGAAGATGCTCTCTTTCTTTACCAATAAGGGTCCTTCTTAGTGTTTGAACCAGCTCTTGAACTTAGTTTGTCCTTTTTTGATTAAGGGTTTGATTGCCTAGCACACATTAGGCCTTGCTGTAAGTTTCATACCGTGGATATAATCTCTGTATAATCTGCCATCACATTTATTTTGATGGATTTTGAGCACCATTGAGGAGTTTGAACAGCGTTGCAGTATTGGAAGAACAAGATTTGTTGCGCACTTAACAGTAGGAGAGACTGCAAGGAAGCTACAGGCATTATAGAGGTCTGTCATCGTATTCCTCGGGTGCCTTGTAACACTGGCAAATAGCAAAATATCTGTGCGTTTCTGTTTCTGCCTCAAGAAAGTGGGATTGGTATCTATGCTGGCTGAAGCTCATAACTGCTTTTAAAACTACAGTCCTCAGAAGTGGATGCAAAATGTTCCATTCATCACTACCACCAGATTTTCAGATTAATGCTGGTCTGTTATCAGAGAAATAATGAATATCTGTCTTCCCTTCTGTTTAAGAATGCTTTCGAAGACCTGAAAAAATGGATCCCATAACTTGTTTGCTCTTGTTATGGAGGTTTCACGATATTCTGAAAGGTGATTTGCTGTGTTAAGAGGTGAAAAAAAGATAAAAATACCTGGTGGGGTTGGTTTATTTTTGGTAGGAGAATAGAATAAAATGGGAGGAGCCTGGATACAGGAAAGTGTTATGATGTTGATGCCTAAGGCCTCTGTAAGGGGATTCACATTTCTGGTCATGAAAGGCACGTTAAGATTTGTCTCAGCTGCTCTCAGTGACTTTCTACTCGCACAGAAATTGCCACCTGAGAGTGTGCACAGTGCAGTATTCTCCCTTTACCAACATCATCTCTGTTGAACTCTTAGTTTTCAGTGAAAGACAAAATACTTGATTTTGGTTTTCTACAAGTAGAAAAAAGTAGTACAGTAAAACCTGTACTGGGGTCAGGATTTTTGATGTTGATGCTAGTTTTTCACTGTACTCATACAAAGCCCCTTCTGTCTCCTGTTCCTGGAGCTGTCTGTCGCAGGAAGGTTTGAACGTAAACGCTTCAGGGCTAGAAGGTGTCTGGGCTTGCCCAAGTGGGGAGTACCCCATTTATCTCCTGTGGCAGGATTCCCTGGGGGGCACGGGGAGTGGGGAGCAGCTCTCTGGAGTTGGGGTGGGTGGGTTGGGTTTTGGAGTTTTGTTGCTTTTTTTCAGCTGTGCCTCCCTTTCTGGGATTGCTGTGTCTCTTACCTGCGCAGTTAGAGGTGGAAAGGCCATTTATTCTAGAACTGTGAGTCAGTCTTTTTTTTTCTTCATTTTTTTTTTCCTCCTTCCCCTTCTCCTCCAAAAAGTAACAAGCAAGTGTTGGAGTACTTCTGTTGTCTCCATGTGGCTTAAGATTCTCTCTGAGGCTTTGAACATAGTCTGAAAGTTTTTTGGATTCTGACCTCCTGCTTCCAGTGACCTGGAACTGTTTGAAACTTAAACCTATTAGGCCTACACTTCGCAAGGGTTGCTCTCAAAAGTGGCTTTGTTAAAATGTTGAGCGTTTGAACAAAAACAATTCACCTGTTTCACAGAAAAGAGGAATGAAAAAGGTACTTCTTTTCTCTTATTAAAGGAGGATATCATTGTGACCTTGTTTTGATCAGCTCGACAGCTGAAAAGGCTAGAGGACGGAAGCTGAAATTGGGCAAGGAACTAGATGCTTTTCAAAGAAATTATTCTGAATGTATCCATGGTTTTTGTTTGCATTCAATGGGTATGTGCATTTGAAAACTCATACTTTACCCAATTATAGTCCATTTTCCTGACTCTCTGTGCTTCTGAAGCACACAACTGTGGAATGTCATCCTGTGGAAAGTGGCTGTTGGCAGCTATTGGGTAAAAAGTAACTCTCAGTCTAGTGAGATAATTTACACAGATAAAACCCATCCTGACAAGGATCCATAACGCGGTGTAAAAAGTGAACATCTCTAAGGGAGTGAGTGTAAAGATGGAAATCATGGATTAGGGCTGTTCTCCCACCTTTTTTGTTTGTTTGTTTAGCCATTAATCAACTGAAGATTTTGCATTTCAGTAAGCAGTTCTAGAAATGCAAAGATTCAACAGATCCATTTTGCAGACAGAATATGCAGAAATACATTAAAATCAAATGGGATTGTTTAAGTAGCTGTTAATGATAGAGTGGGAGAAGGCTAGACTGCATGACACCTTTCATTTATTTTCCTGTTAGTAAATCATTTAGCCTGGTTTACTTACTTGGTTTAAAAAGAATATCTTTCTGTAAAGTTCCATGTTTCTTTGAGTGTTTGGGGTTTTTCAAAACAGTTTTTCTTGTGTGCAAATCAGGTCGTTGTTATTTGTAGCTATTTGTAGTACAGATTGAGCAATGCAAAAAAAGGAAAAATATTCATATGTGACAGGTTATCTTTGGTTTTTTTTAATTATTGCAATAGCCGCATGTTATAACCCAACTTTTTAATATAGTTCTTCACTTCTGTCAGCAACAAACCAAAGGCATAGCACACAGACTAAATAATACATCATTTAAAGCTGGTTTAAATGCACTGGAAGCAGCTATGCCATCAGTGAGACTCTAGGCCTTGTGACTGACAAGAGGTGACAGCAGTCAAAACAGAAAGCAGCAGAGAAGTTAAATTAATGTTTTTCGTAGTTTTTACTTGAGGAAAGAACTTTCAAATTCTTATTCCATGTTCCATCTCACAGAATATCAATGTGTGTCCTTAACAGAAATCAGTCTCTCTAAGGGGGAGTTTGAAACAACTCAGGAAGCTCGGGTGAAATAACTCACGAGGGTCACGTGGTAGTCATCTGAGTGAAATGAAGTGTGAAGTGGGTAATACCAGTGAGGATATACTGGACATTCTCAATGAGGAAATGTTTCTGTCACAGATTATTTTAACACCTGTGCTTGCAGTGGGAAGCCAAATCAAACAAAACCAAGGGGGTTTATGCTTTCAAGGAGTGATCAAGAGCCGCTCCTATTTGGTGTGCTTTATACTGGGTGGGTCTAGAGACAGTTTTGGGAAGAGCTCCGGGGAAGCGGACGAGGAGCGGTTGGTCAAACTGTGTTAGCTCCACTCTGCAAGTTTCTTTTCATTCTTCTGAGGATGTTACCACAGCTGGAAGCTTGTCTTATGTACTGGCCATAAACTGCAGGTGTTTAGTAATGGGGCTGCAGGGGTACCCTGCATGGGGGGGAGACCATGGGCTGACTTGGCAGCTCTGAGATCCATTTAAATAACCCCTGCACCCCAAAACTTCAACCAGTCAGAGGAGCACCCACTGCCTCAGCCTGAGAAGTATCTGGCTTGTTTACCTGTCTGCTGGGTTGTCAAAGCTTGTGGGATCTTAGGTATGTTTGAGACACATGTTTATCTGTCACATTTAGTTGAAATTGTCCAGTGATCCCCAAAATTACTTGAGGACTTATAGCTGGACAAGCAGACAGCTCATGCTGACCTTGTTTTCTTAGGAGAATGACCTTCCTCCTTTGGCTAGGAAAGTGGCACCTCAGGCAAACAACATCATTTGCATTAAAATTTTGCGAAAGCATTAAAGGATCAAAGGAGCTCTTCCTATGACTGCAGAAGGAACTAGAAGAGATCGTACTGTACATAAAAGGACAGCAAATTTAGCTAAGTAGTTGTAAATAGAAACGCAGCTTACTTGAGGTTATGCATGTGTGAATATTTAAGCCTACATAATATTTAAACATGTTAATAAAATGTTGACATTCCTGTTGTCAAGAACAGGAGATGTTGTGAATAATGCTGACTGAGAAGAGAGAGGAGATACAAGGACAAGTGGTGAAAAGTAGACTGTTCACACACTGTCTGAGCAAAGGTGTTGTGAGGGGCTTCCAGCTCCAGGGAACTAAAACCAGTCCTATACTGGGTCACACGTTTTATAGGTATCAGTCCCAGCCCTTGTGACTAAGTCTCCTTTCTGAAAGCAGTGTTTCTTTTTACCTTGTGTCATGACTGAAGATTATGCTCAAATGCTTTTCTCTCATATCCCTTTTCCAGATTCAAACACTTTTATAGCTGAATAACATGTCTATGTTTGTGTTAATGATCAAAATAACTGCTTCTAACCACTTTTTGATTTTCAAATTAAAATTTTTTAGAGGCAGATATGGAGTTGTTGTTTTTTGGGTTTTTTTTTTATATAACAAAATTAATCCTAGTGCCACAGGCCTTGCTTTTCTCAGTTGTTTCTTGCAGACCTCTTAGAGGTAGCCTGTGGAGCACAAGCTGCTCGAGAGTGCCAGTCACAAATCTACTAGGGATGTGAACTTCCAGTGCTTTTCTAACCGCAGCCGGAACAAGATTATCTCCTGAGATTAACAAACTTGCAAGTGTATTATTTCTTAATTATCCCATTGCCATATGCTCTAATGCTGGACTTCTCCTAAGTCTTGTGTCAGAAGCAGCACACTGGCAGCTTGTACCATTTGTCTTCTGTCAGTTGAGACCCTGTGGAGCCTGGATGTGATTCCAGGGGCTGCTCAGGAGTTTTCAGGGGAGAAGAATCTCATCTAGAGAAGAAGGAGCAGTTTTTTAGAGTTGGAAGTTATTGGAGACTTCAAACCAACATCTGTTAATATCGCAGTAGTTGATGGTGTTGAGGTCCCTGTTGATGTCATGAGTAACTCCTGGATTAACCACGTGACCTCAGGAGGTGCTGCGCTCTCTGTGCTCCTAATCCAGACGAGCTCTTTGCCAGGGAAGAAGAGCCAAGTCTTGTCCCCAGGGACAGTGAGCACCATTCTCACGGCGGGACTGCTGGGTGACCTGCTCTTTTGGAGCGTTTGCTGCGCTGTAACCCCTGCTGCAGGGAGGCCGTTGGCTTTCTGCATTTAGGATTAGGTGTTAGCGTGGGTTTTGAATGCTCAGCGTTTGTCAGGAAGCTGAGGGCCACCAGAATTTTAAGCACCGTGTCAGAGCCCAGAGAGCAGGGTGTCTGACCAGAGTGGCTCAGCCCGCTGGCACGAGACACCAACTCCTGACCGCAGCTCTGCGGGCTGGTGCCACCAGCGTCTGAACCACAGCCTGCGAACGGCAACCATTCCTGCTAAATGTGGCTACTTCAGCCTGATGTTAATAGGGAGCCCCCCTTTCAAGTCCAAACTCCTGGCCACGCTAAACTAGTCACAAACACATTTGCTAGTTTAACATTCACGTCAGTTCATGAGGTTACTGACACACGATAAAAGGAAAAACAGTATGTATGATGTTTATGAGAAAGGACTTCTAGGACTTCCTAGGATTTCATAAGTTTAAAAAATTATGGCTTTTTCGCATTGTTTTGACAAACTCCCCCTGTCCCATAATATTTTAGACTCGAGGGAACTGTTCTTAATATACTTTTTAATATTTTCCTTTTTATAACCTCTAGTGTTCACACCCTGAGGCACCTGCCTCATTATCTTTCCATTTAGGAGTATATACATACACCTTCTGTTCTTATTTTATTTCCAAGAATAACACTGTTAATATTTTATATTTCAATGTGTGGTGGGTTTGACTAGTGCAAGCTTTGGGGCTTTTTTAGTTTGGGTTGTTTTTTTTATTTCCAGTTTATACAATCATACATCAGTAGCAGGTTTACTATACATCCCAGTTTCCTTGGAGCTGTCAGCTTTTTGGGGGCAAATTTTGCCTGTGACTTCCAAAGTCTTGGCAAACAAGTCATTCACTGGAGGTCTAGAAATCCCTGAGCCACCCGCTGCACAAGCGTGAATCTGCTCTCCAGTGCCTGTGCTGTGGGCTCTGCGTGCCTGGGGGCTGTTGGAGCTGCTGCCCAGCAGCACATGTTACCAGCAGGGCCAGTGTCTCCTAAATTTCATACTTGTCCTCCATGCCCAAACCATCCCTGGGGAGCACATCCAGCTGTGGCTTCCTGGGAGTGCCGGGGCTGCTGTGCAAATGCTGGGGGGGCACGTTTGAAAAAACACTTGGGGAAAAAAAAAATTAAATACACTGCTTTTTAGTAGTCATTGAACAGTCATTTCTGTATAATTAGTGACTTGAATTGGTTTAGTTTTGTAACATGGACTTCTATTGTCCTGTTCCGTTTATAAAATGTTTAAGTGTAAAGGATTTATTATCCCATTAACCCAAATGGGATTTATGTGTTTAACTTCTATTAACCTTAATAGAAATTACCTGGGTGAATCCTCGTTCTTCTATGGTAGACTAGAGCTTTAATTTTTTATTTTCCCTCTACATTTACTTCCTCTTCTTAAAAATCTTTCTTGTTTTTCACACCTTAGAATGGAAGGGAGTTATTCAGGCAGGAAACATAGATCAGCATGCACGACTTTTCTCTGAAGTATTAATGACTAAGCTATATTGCAAGTGAAGAGGCTACCCTGCTGGTAATGAAAGTCACCTTTTAATGAGTTTTCCATGTTAATTTCTAGTGATCTCAGTTGGACTGTGCTCTTTGGCCAGTTTTATAGGAGATAAAAAGTAATGACCTTCTCCTGTGTGGGGAAATAAGTTTGCCAAATTTATTAAATCATCTTCATTGACTGGATGATGTGTCCGTTAAGAATTGAGCTGGGAAAAATATTCTCACTGAAGACCTGATGTTGCAATCCTGTAGTTCCTTTAGCTCATAACTTTCTAGCACTTGATCACCTTTTACATCTGTTTTGTTTAGTTCTGTTTTTCCAGACACACTAGAAATGCAGAGCTCTGAAACAGCCTTTTCTCTGTAAACAGAATTCCTTAGGTCACCATCCTGTTCTGAGGCCGCAGTCCTTATCTTAAAAATGTGAAGGAAAAATGTCATGGTTGATGTGGTTTGAGTCCAAATTTACAATGAAGAATCATA
>WTSP01019028.1:0-11677 GCA_025331215.1 Actenoides lindsayi | reverse complement strand
TCCTTCCTTCCTTCCTTCCTTCCTTCCTCCCTTCCTTCCTTCCTCCCTCCCTCCCTCCCTCCCTCCCTCCCTCCCTCTTTCTCTCTCAATCTCTTTCTTTCTCTTTCTGTCTCTCCTTCTAAGTCTCTCTGCTTCTTTGTGTCTCATTTTTGCCTTCCTTCTTGTTCTCTCCCCTTTATCTTGTTCTATCTCATCCTGTCATTGTCTCTCATTCATAAATCTTTATGGTTTGTTTACTTTTTCTGAAACACTTTGTGTGAAGAGAGCTCATGATCTAAATGCCTATCATTTTGATGGCTGTTCTGACCTTATGTGAGTTTAGCAAATCACTTAGCAGCTTTATCTGGAACAGGATGGGACCCCCAAGATGGATTTCAATTCTCACTGCCCAGTCTGCATGAAAGCAAGCAAGAAAAGAAAGACTCATCAATCTACCTATTTGTTTACCTAAAGCTTTTACATCAAAGAAAGCTTGAACAGTTAGTTTCTGAACTGAAGAGTTTTTTATGAGAACATGAAAACTCCAGAAGCTGGTACTGACACATTTCTGAAAAGTCATTGCTTCATAGTACAGATACAGGTTTATTTGCATCATCCAGAAAATTAAATTTGACTGTTGCTATTTAGTGAGAACTCACAGCGTGCTTCATGCTGTTTGAGAGCCAAACGAAAATTCAGGGCCTCCTACCAGGAGCCTGTTTCTTATTTCTGAAAAAGCTAACTACACTTTAATTGTGGTCTGGAAGTTAAAGTTATTTCGGAATTGTCTTCTTAATTTCCATCATTCCTACTCTGCAGATGTGGAAAATCGCCCTTTTTACTGTATTGCCCATGACTCTCTTCATTACCATCTGTTAAAATCCCAAATCTGTTACGAGCTCACTGCTAATTTTCCACCTTTAAGAAAAAAACAACAAAAAACAAAATCCCAAGCAAACAAACAAACAAACCCAACACTCAACACCAACCCACAATAGAAAACGACCCATCTGTATAGCTACTGAACAACTTACCCTGCTGTAATAAAGAACTCCTCTCAGAGACATAAGTCAATACTTCTGCTTAGGTCAGCCAAGAGGAATTGTTTTTTCTTGGGTACATCCTATACCCATCTCTTCTTTCCAAGGGAAAAGAGCTTTCACCAGGCAAGCTGATACTCTGCCTGCCAGAAAAACTTGTGGCGTCTGAAAAATTAAAGCTGCCTTTAGTAAAACCCTTCTTTCTAGTATAATCATTCTTCCTCTACCAGCCAGCTATGTAGCTTTAAAGTGTTCAGAAAATAGTATTTAATAGTATTATGAAAACAGTAATTTTCTAAAAAGTGTGTTCATTTTAAACTTTATTCATTCTTTGTCGCTTTTCCCAATAGCTTTGCACAGCATAGAAGTAATTGGACTGTTTGCATTCTCCCTGTATATTTTTAAGGGAATTTCATTTAAATTACAGTCTTGAAACTGGTTAGTAATAATGACATCACTGTTACAACAAAATCAAAACAAAATTTTTATCAAAACCTCAGCTTACTAAGCTATGAATAAACAATTCCGTGGACAGCAAATACATTTATCATTGTCTAACAGGGAACCATTAAACCTGGTGAGCCCTGAACTCCCTTCCCAACTCTATAGCAGGCTGTTGTGCACCCAGTTTTCATCGTCTTTGGAATGGCCACAACAGTACTCACTCCCACTGGTTTGGAAGTGGTCTGAAAGTGCAGAGCAGGTTGTTCTCTCAGAATAAGAGTGGAAGACTTTGAGGAGGGGGGTCTTACACACCACAGAGGCCTGGAGGAACAGGTATTTTCCACCCTCTCTTTGAAAGCCTCAAGGCACGTGTGTACACACAGACACACACATTATCACAAATGACTCTTATGATGCATTTGCCAGTTACTTCTACTGATACTCAACAACCCACTAAACAAGTTGCCTACTCATTTGCAGTAGTTGAATGGAACTGACGCTGTTGGCAGTGCCTGCATCAAAGCTGAAATATGATGAAAGGGTTTGTGTCGTGTATACTGAATCGGGCAGACCTGCATTATGCTCATTTCTTGTCCATCGAATGCTACTTCCTGACACTGTGACATGTTTACAGGGGCAGGTCTCTCTTTTCTGTGCTGAGCAGTAAGCCTGGCCAAGTCTGCCACTCTTCTGTTAAATATGTAGCTGTGTGACCAACTGTCAAATTTCAGGAAATTCTATGGAGCTAGCTTTGTATTTAAAAATAGAGGTGATAAGTGTGGGTGGGGGAAGAACACATTCAGAAATCTGGCTTTTTGTTCTTTGCCAAACAATCCCACTCTCTCTCAGGCAGATTTTGCAAAAAGCTCATGATATGGGGAATGAGGGCTTGGGAAAACCTGCCCCCAGGTTCCTTCAAAACTGTGGTCTTCTGGGATGGTAAACTGTGTGATTAAGTTGCATGACTAATTGGATAATTGGTTCTACGGTCCTAATGTGCTCATTTGTCCTGCATACAATCACTAGAGACAGTAGTGAGGTCCCGTCAAAGTACTGTTCAAGCCTTTGTAAGTGGATTTTGGAACCCTGCAGGTGCATCAAGCAGTCTCCAAGCCCTTGTCCTACTCTGCACCAAACTAGTAACTCTCATCTCTGCCCTTTTTTTGGTAAATCCAACCAGAGTACATCAGGGAGCTTCTAAGTCCATATAGTGCTGCTCCATATATGATTGTCATCAGGCAGAGAGGACCTGCTGTGTGCACCCTGCACTGTGTGCTGTGGAAATGTTTGAAGTGGCTGAGGTCCAGGGGCAGTAAAATCCTCTATTGCAGTTGCTACTTGAGATAGCAAAAATAATTCATGTGGGAAATCCTTGCAGCTGGAGATATGGTTGATCAGGACTCTGCAGGAAACTCCATTGCACTGACTGCTTGCTTGTGTCTTAAACAAATCAGTCTTCAGCAAACTAGTCTCTTACCATATGGTCCAGTTTGAGTTCCTATAGATATTTAATGTAAAGCTATATTTGAAAATCATATGAAAGATTATGCTAAAAAAAAAAACAGTGAGAGAAAATCAGTGACTGCATTAGATAGGGAAACACTATCCACAGTCTCTCATGTTAGACAGTTGGATCCAACTTGGCTCACAAATCAACTTGCTAGCCTAATGGAAGTTACTGTATTTAATAACTCCTCTGCTTTTTTTAAAGAAGGTTCTAACCTGCCAACATTTTCTTTTCTTCTGTGTTCATCCAAATTTGAATTTGCAATGGATCACGTTTCATTTATGATGATGAGTTTCAAGAGGGTTAACTGAGGGAAACAAAATATTGATAATTCATCTAAATTTTAGAAATTATTCATGCTTTGGAACCGATATGTAAAGTCTTACAAAGTGAAGCTTTGTTCTGAACATCCAACGTGCCTCATGATGACATGATTAAAAAAAAACCCCATTGTTTCTAGTGACTTTTCAGTGCTCCTGTAGAGGCAGTTTTCATCAACTAAAGCACGACACAGCAAATGCTAAATATGGACTCAAGTAAAACGACTGGTAGTTTTCATTTTACACAGCTCAGTTTTCTTATCTCTGTGCAAGGGTGACTCATTTACTTAAAGATACAAGCTCAAGGATATACAGCACTGAATAGGTATTATTGTTTAATTACGTTCTGCTTTTAGAGTTTGCCACATATTTCTGGGGTTTTAGATCTTTGAGATTACTTCAGAGGTCTGTTAGAGTCAACTTTTAGAGGTCACACTTTTATGCTTTAAACTTATGTGTTCTTGTATATCAGTAACATCAGGAAGCAGCAAATACGTTTTTTGAATATGTGATTCAATTTATCATTTTTTAAATTAGTTCTTGAGTTCTATCCTTTATACAATGCAAAATACACGGTTTTCTTGTGTTTACTTTCTAAATTTTGTGAGCTTATCCTTGCAGCAATTATCTTCAAACATAGAAGCTAAAGACAGTAATATCTGCATGTATTTAAAGATACTTTGTTACAACTTTCTGTTTCCTTTTCATTTCTTTCTCAGTTTTTTCTGTTCTATCTTTTAACCACAGCGGTGGTGCTAAGTAAAGACCATGTCATGGTGACTGCTGGGGATGTGTCCTAGTGATAGAATGAGAGGTAATGGTCTCAAGCTGAAACACAGGAAGTTCCACCTCAACATGAGGAAAAACTTCTTTACTGTGAGAGTGCTGGAGCACTGGAACAGGCTGCCCAGGGAGGTTGTGGAGTCTCCTCCTCTGGAGACTTCCAAGATCTTCCTGGGTATATTCCTGTGTGTCCTGCCCTAGGTGATCCTGCTCTGGCAGGGGGGTTGGACTCAATGATCCTCAGAGGTCCCTTCCAACCCCTACCATTCTGTGATTCTATGATTCTATGAAAGACTCACATAAGTTCAGTTGTGTCTTTGAGCAAGGACTTCCATGAATGAATGGACTTAATGGAGCATTAGCTGGTGTGCTATGTATATGGGAGTCATGTGTAACCATCTCCTGCACTTTCTTAATAAATACTTGCTGTTACTAGTTTTAGCTTCCTGCACTGCCTGCCATGTCCTGTTTCAGTGTATTTTTTGTTCTTTGTAATTTTCACATTTGGAGCATATACATGTTACCTTGTAAGGATACCGAAAGTCCCAAACTTTCTTCCCATTAATGAGTTTCGTTTGGGTGGTTCAAGCTACTTACCTTGTGAATAGATGGCAATCATATTCCTTCAGAAGCTAAGAGGATGTTCCCATGTTCTGGATTAACTTCTGATGCTTGGCTCAGAAGATAATAACGCTGAACACTGAATGGTTCATGTATAGAGCACATTTGTACTGTACTGGCCTGCATTAACCAGAAGATTGGAATTATGATTCTTCAATTTAATTTTAATTGATTTAGACAGGTATTCTTATTTGAGGTATTAAATGATATAGCAGTGCACTACATGATGTGCAGTTCTTAAACCATGGGATTTCTAAATTAGTGGAACAGTCCCAAACAATTTAAGTGGCAATACTTAAACTTCTATGCTTCTTTTATTTATGTACATTTCACGTTACTCATTTAGAAGCTCAGTTTCTTCTTGTTTACTCAATAACCAAAGATCAGATTGCATGTTTATTAAAATGCCTCTAGATCAATTTGGTCACTCAAGCAATGTGTTAAAAGTAGAATACCAGAGAATGATCTTACAGCAAAGCCTGAGTCACAAAGTTACTTTTAATAAACACTCTTGTCTGTATTCATTTTAAGTCAAAAACAAAACAGCCTAAGCATACTGTGGTGAATTCGTACGTATGTCATATACTAACTCTGAGGTCCATGAAACAAATCTGATGGGCTCTGTGGCTGGTCCAAACTGGTACAATAAATTCTTTGCATTGCAGACATTTTCTACCTTCTAGGGTGAATTAGGAGTGTCTAAAAAAGTGTGTGCTGATATATATGTTTATTAGCTTACTGTGAGAAGCTATTAAAAAGACTGAAAGATGTGAAGCGCAGGATATATGCAAATTGTGCTTTGCAGTCTCAGGCATAAAAAACCCCAAACCAAACAAAAGAAGTGTTCTCTAAGGCTGCCTGTCCTGCACATCAGGAGCTTCCCAGCAGTGCCACAACTGATGGCTGCTGGCCCTTGTGCATTGTACCAAGAGTGGGCTGGTTCTGAGACATCTGCAGGGGTTGTGCTGCATGGGTCTAAAAGTGTCCTTTTAAACTGGATTTTATTTTACCAGCATAGACTATGCCGTGATTTTAGGCATGGACCTCTCACTGCTGAGAGAACACAAACTATTACAATACTGATGTGTGATTGTAGTATATAGTTGTGAATTATTGTAGAATCAATGTCAGGGATTTTTGTAGTGTGTAGTTTATAGCAGTGAGTTATTGTAGAATCAATGTCAGGGATTTTTGTAGAGTGAAAGTCAATGGGGAAAAATATGGGGTGGGGAGCTTCATAAAGTTAATTGTATTTATAGTTAAAGCATGAAATAAATTTTTCCATCTGACTTTTACATATGGACTTATGACAGCACTGAGATGACTAAACTGAGCACTGGCATAACTCCATTGACTTTACTGAAATTTCATCCCTTTGCAGCAATACTAGGTTTGGCTCAAACACAAGTGACCAGATAATTTTCTGACTGGCAATGTTCATAGGTTGTATTTCTGACTTGGAGTAAACAGACTACATATTTCATACTATAATCAGATGATGGTGGCCATTTGAAAGAAATTTACATTTCCAAGTATTCATACAATGTTTTATCACTGGCTTGCTGTGCCAATTGTGTATACAATTACTTGTAGTTTTAAACTCTGCATTTCTCAAAAGTTAATAGAATTCAGCAGGGACGTCAGTTGCAAAAAGGAAATGGGGATTTATTCCTTTCCACGCCAAGATGGAGATGGAGCAGGGAACCTTACTGCATGGTCTGATCCTTTGTTTCAGTGACTGCATACAAAAAGGGAATGCTTTTCGATTAACCTTTGAAGCAGGTAGGTTTTAAACAGGTCAGGCTAAATGCTGGTTTGTGCTTCTAACATGTAGTTACTTCATACTTGAGGTGGAGTTTAACTTACGTGAAGAAGCTTAAAAAGTATGCACATTATCATATAGTGGTATCACCCAATGCTTTATCCTTCTGCACAGACAAATGTCTGTGTACAACACAAAGTCAAAAAAGACTGCCTTGAGGTAACATGTCAGCTGTGAAAACTCAAGCACTGCCAGTGGCAACTGGATCAAAAACCTGAAGTGCAGCACTGTTTCAGCATCATAATAGATGTAGAATATCACCAAGAGGTCTCAGTCCTCTCTCTCAAGAAGATTTACAGCTCGCTGTCGCTTTTTGTCTTAGACTTACTGGAAAAACAAAAGAAAACAAAAGGATAGCTGCTCCTAAAATGAGATTGTGTGTTCATAGAAAAGCGAAGGTGACTTAAGCAGGCTCAAGAACAAGAGAGCTGGAGAGACTGTAAAAAAAGTCATGCAGCGTGAGTAGGAGAAACAAAGAAAAAACATTTTTGTTGAAGCGTTACGTCCTGAAAGGAAGTTAAATAAATTTATGAGTCCCACCAGGGCTAGGGGAAGAGGCTTGCTCTAGTACAGGCAGTCCAGCTCTTAAATGTGTTGGAAGCCAACCCTGGACACCTGCAAGAAGATCTGCCTGTAGCCTGTCGTTTTTTACATATTCTCTCCATCCCTTACCAAGTAATTTGTATTTCCCTTTTTTTCCCACTGCCTTTGGGAGAGGAGAGAATGGAGAAAAGGGAAAGTATAATAGCAGCACTCAAGATTTTCACCTTGAGAAAAAAACACCTGGGAAATTCCTGATTATATTTACAAATCACTGCTTAGATGTCACTGGATCCCACACCCATGCAAAATCCCTGACTCCCAAGGGTGTTCTAGCAATGATGTAAATAATTTCTCAGGTGAAAATCTAATTCTGAAATCTGGGACATTAAAAAGAATCTGAAATTTCAGATTAATAAACCATAAATGAACCATAATAAACCATAGCTATGGTAATGACAATCTGCTTGGGTTTATTCTCTCCCATGGTATAAGCTGTTACTGCAAGTGCAGTGCAAAGCAGATTCAAATCGGTATCAATTAGTGTTCCTTTGTGAAAGCCGTGTGTTCTCATTTGCTTGGAGAAAAGGCAGAAGTAAAAGCACTGTGTTATTTCACGATGCCTGCCTTGCAGATATTAGGTGACACAGTTTATTGTTCATGTGATTGTTGCATGCAACGTACTTACAGTGGAACATTTCAGTCTTTTGTAGGCCAACCTGCCCTACCAGCAGGGATACGGTTTATTAGGTAAGCTGATCTGTTCTTAATTGTAGTGACACCCAATACAGTTCAACATCTCGCTTTGTAACATCGTTATTTTTTTTGCAAAACTGGAGGATTTGCTCTAAGGCTTCTTGAAGGCTGCTTAGACTTCACTTTTCAACTGAAAAAGTTGTGGGTGGAGGGAAAGGATTTCTGTACTTAGTGAAGTGGCTCAGTAACTGAAAATTTGCGATTTTAATTTAAAAGTCTTTTACGTCGTCGATGTGCTTGCAGAAATGCTGCTGTTGCTTTTTGATAGAATGCACATATACCTGATGTCTTAATTAGAGAGGGGAGATAGTCTGCATTCTCTCTCTTAGAACAATGTTAAGCTATTTAGCATTCATGTTTTTTTAATAATCTTTTAATTCTATTAAATGTGAAAGCAAGTGTGTAGAAAAAATACGGAACCTATTTCTGGCATTAGGCAAAGAAAAATGATGCTTTCAAAGGCTATGCTTCAGCTTAATCCCATTTAGATCATTATGGTTTTACTTATGAAAAAAAAAAAAAAAAGGTGATGTTATTTCTGAACCTGGAAATAGACCATAAACCCCTGGGTAAGATGTGTCACTATTGACATTAATGAGACAGCATCTGCCTAGTACCAATACTTAAGCTGTTACTTTCTATTCTTATTTTTCTTTGTTGATTCTCCCAAGATGGTGGAGTTTGTGTCAGAAGAAAGAGGTGGGGAGAAGGCTTTTCAGACAACAGGAACTAGAGTCCATTCATTGTCTGGAGCATCACGTTTCACAATAATCATCCAGGGATGCAGGCTGTTTCCCCTTACCATTGATCAACGTGTAAGGTTACATGAGCTTTCCCTCATACCACGATGCTGTTTTCTATCTGTATCAAGATCTTGATAGCCCTCTTGAGTGGGGCAGTACTGGAACACAGATTGCACGCTCCTGAGTGTTATCAGCCCAAGAGATGGAAGAGGTGATGAGCTAATGCATGTAATCTCAGTGTAGGTAGGCTCCATTAGGCACAGAGGGACAAATGCTCCTAGAATGGACCAGAGCTGGTAATACCCACCACCCTTGCATGGTTGGGCCTCGTAGGTAGGACAACAGAGACTTGTTAAGAAGAGGGGCTTGGGATGTCCTCAGGGTCTGCTGAATGACCAAGTTGAGATCCATGTGAAAGTAGAGGCTTGCTTCAGCAGCTTTAAATAGCACAAACTCATGTCTGCAGGAGGTCCAAGGTGCTTATCACACTTTTCAGGAGATTTCTGAAAATCTAAACCAAACACTGTTCTCAGTCGAGAACTGGGTACATAACCAGACTGCAGATGTAAAACATTGCTGGATAGTGAATGCAGCATTAACAAGCTAAATTTATTTATAGAGTAAAACTACTGGCTTCAGTCTGACCCAGTTTCCAGACAGATCCACTGAGGTTATTTGTAGCAAAAAAGCTTTACTAATTACATTCAGTTTCTATAAAAACAATGTAAAATCCAATCAAAAGGATGAACATGTCTCAGGTTCTGTTATACGGCTGCTTAAATTAAAACATGTTTCTTTCTTCCTGCTCTGAGCAATAACACTATCAAAGCACAGATGTCCCAGTGGGGGGTGGGGGTGGTATATGGACACCCTGAAAGACATGGCTTTGCTGTCAAACGTGATTCAGCCAGACTACCTGGTTGTTTCCTGCCACACTCATCTTGGCCTTTTTATCTGCTTTTTTCCTCTGTGGTATTGTTCATGAGTAGACAGGAGATAGGAAACTGTAAAGCTTCCATGAATGACAATACCAAGGTGCATAAACATACTGCAAGGGCATTTACTGGGAGATGGAATCATAGAATTGCTTAGGCTGGAAGGGCACGCAGCTTTTCTGGGGACATGATATGCCCCTGGATTCTTGCAGCTGCATTGGAGGACAGCATCAGAAACTCCAGAACTCAGCAGTGATGAAGTAAGTAATTTTTCTTCTTGCCTGCTGCTAGGTGCCTTCCCCTTCTTGATATTCAGGTTCCTCACAGCTCACTGCATTCTCTTGTAAATATGCTAAGTACACACGCTTATCCAACAAAATAATATGAAATGAATGCTACATGATGACAAGTCCTTTAAAGAGGCCTTGAACTAAGCTGTTTACATGTTTCTTGAGTGGTTTGTGAGATACTTTAGCATTTATTCTTCCTTCCTATGTTCATCTACCTACCACAGTCTCCCCCGCAAACATTCTTATTGAAGTTGGCTTCCCGGTTGAAAGGCTGGACAATTTCATCAAGGTGTTTTAAACAACAATTTTGTTTCCTGCGTTGGTCTTCTGCTGTAAGCTGGTATTTGTGGCTTCTTCAAAATGCTTCCATCCTTTAATCATTCAGAGGATCTCTAGCAAAAGTCTGAAGGTTTTGATGGGATCTCCTGGAGTTTTAGTGTTTGGGGTTTTTAAAGGCTGTGTTTCTACAACTCTACCTACAGAAACACCTAGCGACAGTTGTGCTTCATAGTTAAAAGAAGCTGGCGAGGGATGCAAGTCGTGTAGGTCTTCACTGAGTATGTAAGGGCTTTATATGGATAAGAAAGAGGACGAAATAACAATATGCAGTATTTCTACATGCTCATGCCAATACCTCTGAGGCCTCTTTTACTGAGTACGCTGTGAATACCTACCTAGGCATGAATAAAATATCACTTGTGCTGAAATAGAACATGTAATTTTCCAAAGAGATAAAAGCTATTCTGTGATCATCAGCTACTAATTAAAAATGCATCTGGTCAGCAGGAAGTGTTTGAACACCATTTGATTTATTGATTGTGAATGAACACAGAACTGCTGCTTTTTCACCCACCTCTCTAAGTGTTATGTCCATCATACTCTGCAATGCTGTCTAAAGCATTGCTTTTTTTATCGTGGTGGTGGTGGTGTGATTTTGGGATGGTTACACTGAAGTTAGAAGCTGTCCCAAGTATTTTGTCCTTCTCTTAATTGTTTTGTCCGACAGTGTGTATTGCTGATTGAGTCAGGGTACACTCCTTCAGAAGGCAGTTTACAGTGGAGGGCTCGTGGTTGGAGACAAAAGAAACCCAAAGGCTGCTGTTGCAGAGTTATGTCTAAGTATTTGGAGCAGACTCAAAGCAGCCAAGGGAGGGGGGAAGCCTCTTACTGGGTTTGAATTATTGCTGACAGAAGCATTTTGTTTCCAGTCCTGTGGCTTAAACTTTATGATGATACCAAGGATCTGCCAGAGGAACTGATAGTTCAAATGATTTTTCTTTTCTTTTCTTTTTTTTCTCTTTTTCTTTTTCTTTTTTTTCTCTTTCTCTCTTTCTTTTTCTTTCTTTCTCTCCCTCTTTCCCTCTTTCTCTCCCTCTTTCTCTCTCTTTTTCTTTAAAACAAGAACAATATAGGAAAATTTTGATTTCATTATAAACTGTACCAACTCTGCACGTACCAGCACTGGGTATTTCAAATGCCGTAATTCTGGAGTAAGTCATTTCACTTTTCTTTACCAATTATCTTTATACCAAGTCAAGTGCTTTCAACTACGCGTTTTCCCTGGCGACAGCTACACGCCGTTGCCACCCGGCCGCTTCTTGGTTCCAGACTGAAGCGGGCAGCGGATCCCGCCGGGGGCTCACCCCCGCCCAGGCAGCCTCGGGGGCACACTGGAGAGTAAGTCACCAGCCAGCGGGAGCGCCCAAAAAACGCCGGCGGGGCCTGTGTGGGGCGCGGGTGCAGCCTGGGCAGGCGCAGCGAGGCCGCGGCCTGCGGACCGGGCGGGCTCGCCCCTGGGCCCGGCGCTGCCTCGCCCCCCGGCCCGGCCCCCAGCGGCCGCTCGCCCCCCGCCCCCTCCCCGTGGGCCGGGTTATGTATACGGCCGGGCCCCGAGCAG